>JAJOZX010007064.1:0-32500 GCA_023014485.1 Bathynomus jamesi
ATATATCTATATCTATATATATATATTATATATATATATATATATTCTATTATATATATATTTATATATCTTCCACTTTTATTCCTGTTGATTATTTCTTTTTTAACATCACGTATTCGGTTGTCCTTCTTTTTTAGCCAATTCTACTCTTTTTAGCCTGAGCAAATAAACGATTATCGCTATATAATAACATCCCTTTTCTTTTCTTTTAGCTATAACTTCGATAAACCTAATCAAACGATGATGGGCAATAGATACTAGAGAGAAAATAAAAAAAAGAGAGAGAGGTTTCGATAGAAGCTTGTGTAATCCGACGACTCCTTATTTCAATCTTTATTTCCATTTATAGAATTTATCATATCTTTGTTTTGGCTTCCTTTGATAATAACAGAAATAAAAGGCAGACATTTTTTGTCGCAGCTTTAGTGTAGCTGAGGACATTAGTTGGAAGGGATATGGAAATTGCAGTTTACCTATTGCTTTTTCCTCCATGAAATAAAACCTGTATTGTAAATGTTGTGGGTTTGTCTCGTCTGCATTATTATTATAGCTGTGGTTTTTAGTTATTTCGTCTACAATAATAATAATAATAATAATAATAATAAAATATTTTTGTGGAATACTGTATTACTGAAATGATATATTAAAAAAATTATATTGTTTTTCCCAAGCGTTTGCAGAGACGTTATACCATACAATTTGCATATCCTGTTGACTGTAATAGATAATACATTAGTTTTACAGTTTTAACATTTTCTGTAATTAGTCGTACGATAACTCTAGAATGAATTTGTTGGGAAATAGTTTGTTATGTAACGTAATAACTTTTTAAATGTTTTTAAAATTGTTAAAGAACTCTATTCTTTAACAATTATATATTGGCTATATATATATAGTATAGTTTGCAATATATCCACTTACATTTACGTCCATGTCACAACCATTTTAAAGTCGCTGTATATATATACATACATATATATATATATATTATATATATATATATATATATATATATAATAGTCAGGATCTTCTAAATACATTTATGCTGTTTGGATATAGAGAGATTTTATGTATTAATTTTATAAGAATGGATATTTGTATGATATATATATATATCTATATATATTATATATATATATATATATATATAATATTAATATATATATATATATATCTATATATAATATAAATATATATACATAAATAAACATATTAAATACTTTGTGAAAATAGTGCGACAGACCGTACCTAATCTATATATTTATCTGATATATTAATTTTGTCGTATACGGCCGTGGATATAGATTTTTAGCGATGTTATAAATATTGCATTCAAATGCGATGGTTCGTTTTTGAGATCAATGTAGAGGCGGAGCGAAAGTAATTTATTATGACAGGTAGGCGTGGCACTCAGTTCTAACTCCTCCACAAATGTACTCCACCACTTTGTATTGTCCGTTCCATTAATTTATTCGTAATAACCGTATAGCTTAACATTATTCGTATAATTGGTCGGTAAATATTGCTATAAACATACAACATAATTTATCATCAAGCGATTCGGTCTGTTTTATTTTTTTATTTCTTTAATAACTCAAAATGTTTTTCGCCTTTTATATACGACATTCGTGAAGTACTTCCAGTTGATTTTGATCCCAACTTTTTTTTTTTTTTTTTCAATCGTGTATTTATTTATACTTATTCTGTAGTTGTATGAAAACAAATGAAAAGTTGATTTATTTATTTTTTTCTTTCTGATGCCTATACCACTTGCATATATACAGCCGCCATGAAGTCTGGAATAAGGAAATTCGGGAATTCGAATCAAATGTAATTTAATTAAATATAAATTAAGTTGAAACAAACTATATCTATAAATATAATATATATATATATATATATATATATAGATATATATATATATGTGTTTAACATATATATATATATATATACTAGTATGATCGGCGGTAAATAAAGGAAAAAAATATTTTATATATATACTGTATAATAATTCAAACCATATATAGTATACCATAAACAAAACACGGACAAAACAACACAACACAACAGTAATAATAATAATAATAATAATAATAATAATACGGAAAAACATTAGATTTGTGTTCCGTAGAAATCTAAATAGGAACAACAAAGGAATATTTGAAGAGAAAATAAATCGTTCCACTCTCTTGCTATTGGACGCGTGGCTATTAGCCGCTACGATTAGAAGATAACATTTCCGTCTGCGGCAAACGTTATCTGCGTGTGTGCGTTCTGCCCATCAGTAGTCCTTGTGGCTGTCCTTATCCCCGTTATGGGCTTTTTCATTCTGCTAATGCATCCCTGCACTTACGCCCCTATCGCGGAGATAGAGACGGTGAAGGGCCATGAGTGATTTGGGGCATATATATATATATATATATATATAATAGATGGGGGAAAGCCCTTATAAATACGAAGACCCCATCTCGCTTATTATACAGAGCATCACGGCACACCCTCGACACACACACACACACACACACACTGTATAACACTAAACTAGGACTATATAAAATAACACAATTAATTCACCGAGTTGATTGAAGATAACAGTGGATGAGTGAGTTTTGAAGCGAGCGTGAGCGCATCTTCATGAAGTGTATCAGTCATGCATTATCCCACATATAGATTATTTTCCTGGTTCATCTTTTAAAAGTCTCGAGAGATAAGCGCGAAACCGCATGGATATAATTGCTCATTTGATCTGCAGCCAAATTTTCTATAACGAACGTTATTTGTGTATTAAGTAGGGCTTTATTTTTAGATAAGTAAAATGTATACTAAAATACCGTTTTCAATGGTCTAGCTGATATATATATATATACAGTATATGGAAGGTTTAAAATGTGAAGACTAAACCCACCAAGTTATTTTAACGACTTAGGTAATCTCGATGTGTGCAGCACTTGGAGTTCGATACTCATCCAATCGGTGTTCTATCCCTCGTCAAATGTTTGTCGGTATGTCGTTGATGACGATAATAATTAATGTTATGGTGGTGATGCATTGACGATAGTGGGAATGGGGTTTCATAAACGAGGTGAGTCTGGCTACAAAGTTTAAGAAAGAGTGAATGCTTACGTCACTTTCTTCAAGAGATATAAACTTTTATTTCGTCTTAGACCTTTCGCGGACACCCTGTATCTCAGAACTATAGGCCTATACCCCAAAATAGTTGTTAACTCTTTAAGACCTTTTTTTTTTTTAAACGCCATAACACTTCATCAATAATGCTTTAAAAGGAAGTCTTTTAGTGTTTGTTTTAATTAATATGACGTTAATCAGAACTCTAAAAGAATTCTCTTTATGGCCTACCGACATTTGAATTCTTTTTCAAAGCATTTTTGAGGCATATTTCTTCTTTAAACATATTTCTGTTACATTTTAAGGGCTTGAAAAATACTTATATAGCAGTTTAGAAGAAGCGGAATTCACAAAAGCAATTTCAAGCATTTCTTTTATAGATCTTAGAGAATTCTAAGGTGTTATTGTATGGGGTAAATTGTAATAAGGTCTACATTGTACATTAGGTCCTAATCTGCTGCTTCCGTGGATAGTCGGACATCAATATCAACCACCGCAAAATTAATCATCATCCATGTGTGTGTATATATATATATATATATATGACAATTTTCTCTAGCTATGGTTAATAAAATGCTTTAAAAACAACATAGGCTATTTTATTTACATTACAGTATATTTATTTATTCAATTAATTATGGCACAAAGATAACGTAGACAGTACTAGACACCCATAAAAATTATGTTCAAATTATTATTATTATTATTAGTAGTAGTATTAGTATTAGTATTGAGAAACTAAGACAAAATCACAGTAAAAGAAAACTACATATATTTCAATTAATTTTTACACAAAAAAAATTCTTAATGATATGTATAAACCTTATATATATATATATATATAATATATATATATATATATATATATATATATATATATATATATATATATATATATATATATATATAGTTGTGTGTGTGTTCCAAAATAAGGCAAGTGAAAATATATTTAATATTTTTTAATCAATACACACACCACACACACACACACACACCACACACACACACACACACACACCTGTTGTTACTGACGGATAACTAAAGGCATCACATATTTACAGTGGAACAAACTTAATTGGGTACATACCTACAAGGTAGATTTTTTCCATACATGATAAAAGGTCAACAAAGAGGCAAAGAGGGAACCCAATTCATTTTATAACCCCATACAATGAATCAGAAAGAATAAAAGTGAATCCTAAAAGAAGAGAAACAGTGAAAAATTAAAATGAAATATACTCGTGTAATATATATATATATATGAAGTAACAAAATTCGTTACCATAGTAACTTGTTCGTTATGAAGACAGTAAATGTTCACACTACATGCCATTCAGGTGTTGACACAATGAACGTTACATAGAACATCCTTACCGATGTTGTTACATTCTTGTTGTATGTTGTTTTTTATTTACTGAATAGTTCGTGGAGACTTGTCTGGTAAACAACCGACTTTACAGTTTCGTACGTAACGTTCACTGTAACTTTCGTGATCGAATAACATGCTTCAATACCTGAATGTCAATTTGTTATTTATGTTCATAACAAATAAAAAATAATCTCCCATGGTAACTGACTTTTGTTACAACCTGTACAGTATATGTGTGTGTGTGTGTGTGTGTGTGTGTGTGTCTTAAATACAGGCTGATTGTTTAGATAAGGGAAACTTTGCTATATCTATTCGCACTATGGTAATATTAAACCAATAATAATAATAATAATAATAATAATAATAATAACAACAACACACCAGACAAACCATTATGAGAGTATATAAAAAGGTTTATAAGTTTACATTTGGTAGTATAGAACCATCAACCCATAAAAACAACATGGCAAAAAATAAATGAAAGACGCGTTTACATAAATAAAATGTTTGACAAACTCAATGAAAATAAAATATTAGCACCTCTTTTCAGCGTTAAACAGTTTGCTATAAAATTCATAACAAAAAACAAAACAAAAAAAAAAAAAACTGACCTTTCGTTGAATATTAGTTACAAAGACAGAGTTCAAAGTCCAAACAACGTTTGAAATGATGGAATTTGGTCCTCTATGGATTTCTTATATTCCTAAATACTATTAAAGGTATACTTATGTTAAGTTTAATGTACTTTGTAAGCATGAAACTAAAAACACGCACACATACACACACACACATACATATATATATATATATATATATATATATATATATATATATATATATATATATATATATATATATATATATGCAGTAAAATCACAATAACACGTGATCTTATTAATAAGCAAACAACCACAGTGAAAAAGGAAAAAGAAACACGAAATCGCTCGGATTTCGTGTTTCTTTTTCCTTTTTCCCTGTGGTTGTTTGCTTATATATATAATTTTTACAGTATAATAAATCTTACAAATGTAAATGTAACTATATCTATATATATATATATATATATATATATATATATATATATATATATATATATATATATATATATATTATTTGCATTGCTTCAATACAAAATACAGCTTATTTAAACAATAATGCCCAAATTAAGTATAAAAATTCTACACTAATTTATCATACAATTATACAGAATATAAAATTTGGACAGCCAACTCCCATCTTCCGTATAACAGTGTTTCCTTCGTAAGAAAAACCACATGACTCGAACAGAATAAATGAAGTATCACTCTTATTGCTCAAAATTTGTATACACTCATATTATATAATTTACATACATACATTTTTACGTTTTAATAACTGATTATTCAGTCATTAAGTTAAACATAAATATATCTGCAAACATTTAAGACAATCACGAGTTTAATTCCCAACATTGAAAACCTCACTGAAAATTTGCTTAACTAAACAATAAGGTAGTAGTATCGTTGCACTCATTGGTTACAAAACCACGTGCTTGGATGATGACATCATCGGGAGGAAAAAAAGATATTGGAGGTGGAAGGCTATGTACACACACATATATACAGGGTGAGTCAAAAGTAGCGCCTGATTTCTGTTTTTTTGGCTGCAATTGTGCATCGATCACGAGGGAGGGCACTTTGAAAATTGCAAGTAAAACAGCTTGGTACAGTTCCGTAATAATTTTCCCCCGAATAAATGGTTAGATAAACATGTCATTCATTTATTTCTACCTTCTTGTACACTGTAATACAAATGGAAAACAAACAATCAACTGACAGAAATCGGGCGCTACTTTTGACTCACCCTGTATATATATGAAGTGTAAGCTTTTTCTATTAAATTATGATGACGTCACAACCGTCGATATTTTTTTTTTTAATTTTACCGGTGAAATTCTAGCGACACGTTTGGGTATTGACCATTTATTTTTAACTGGTAATCTGTATGTTTCTAAACATCATAAAGAGCAATTGTCTCAGCTTATGACTATTTTTTACGATCGAAAACGATATGGACAAAAATAATAGATGATGACAATATCTCTCTCTCTCTAATATATATATATATATATATAGTTGATGTATGCGCACACTCATATATACTCGATTAGTTAATTGCAGTTCATTGAAAATATATGTAAAAAAATATATGTCTAATAATAACGAAAATAACGCGTCATTGTAAGTACAAAACACTGAGCACAAATCTGCAACTGTTGTTATGTTTGCAATTTTATTTTACTTTTTCTTCTAAGGTATTTATAGGAATAATTAATTATGAATGTATTTGCATAGGATCATTTTTATACACTATTTTCATCCTAATCTTATTTATAGACACAATGATTATAAAAGAAAAGCTTTCGAAACGTTTGTGACAACGTGTGTCAACGGAATTTCAAGTAGTTATTTATTATGATGGCATGAAATTCATACTTTATTATATAAGAGTCGCATTGCCCTTCTCTCGTCTCCTATCTCCTATCTTTCTCGTAACACACACACACACACACACACGCAGAATTGTCGTTTGCGTAAAGCGTTGAATTATTTCAAGTATTTAATTATCTTTCTACTGCAACAAATAAGTGATCGTCTTTCATTAAGAAGTGTTCCCAACATGATTTCAACAAAGTTTTTATTGATGTATTTAAGAAGTTTGACAAATAATCATATTAATATAGTTAATTTAGTTATTAATTACAGGGCAGTATTTCACATAGGTCATCATTTTATTTGTTTTAGTCTTAAAAATTTGTTAGAGATTAGGTTTTATTTATTAAGTAGCCTCTTTTTACATCTTTGCTATGGTTTCAGGTGAAATTTTAGGATTTTTTCATGAAAAAAAATCTTCTTATTTATAGGAGCAGCTTCCAGTATTATATATATATATATGTGTGTGTGTGTGTGTGTGTGTTTACAACAAAAATGAACATATGCATATTAAATTTATTCTGTTTTAAGATTTTTAAGTTTTTGAGTTTCCAAAAAGGCCGGACTTTTGCTCATATGGAAAATCAAAATTCAAAATTATATATTTAAAAATAAAGCTTGTAAGAATGTGCAATATAATAATAATAATAATAATAGGTGTCCCATTTCTATTTCTTCTTAGCAATATGTATATACATACATACATTATAAAAAAAATCTTATTTTTCCAACGAGTTGGGGTGAGAAGACATATATAGTTAGTTAGTTAGTTTGCAAGTTGGATACAGTTCGAAAAGAATATTGTTGTACGACTTAAACCTACCGTATAACCAGAATCACATACAATTTATTTTATATATTTAGAAGTTATATTATTTCAAAGTACACTAATCCTACGAGATTGTTTGCAATAGAAACACGAGTGAGGATTCTGACGATGATAACGCCGATCCCTGAGGGCCCTACCAACTACTAGTGAGGCATTTTTAACGATGTACCACTAGCTTCAACTCCAAAAATATAACTTACCTTATTATAGGACGGGAGTTATAGTAGTTATAGTACATCCCGTTCGTGACCCCTTTGGTGTTAATTAATCTATTGGTACCTACCACTTTCTGAAATTCAGCTCGGGTGGTGTGGGGTGTCGTCAGTAATATCATGCCATAAGATAAGGCGTGTTCATAGGTAACGTAATTCATTCTCATTATTGAATGTAGTCCATAAAATTATTAAAGAAAAAGTGAATTATTCTCTCTCTCTCTCTCTCTCTCTCTCTCTCATATGGTACGAATTTTAAAAAAGTATACGATCAATATCTGTACACAAGTTAAAAAAAAGATACTGAACATTGTGATGAGGGAAGTAAAAATAAAGAAATCAGTAGAATTAATAGGAAAATAACTAGATTAGTATACTTATCTCACAGAATTCTTAGGACGCTCATAAATGATAAGGTTATTTCATGTGGAAAAACATTTGATAATGTAGAAGGTGTCTCAAATTACCGACAGATGTCTCTGAAGGCCAGTGTGAAAAGTAGTTCCACACCAGATGATTCTACATTACGTATGGAATGTCGTGTTGCAGAGAGAGAGAGGGGGGGGGGAGAGCTGACGTTGAAAATAACCTGAGTTGCCAGCTAATTTTTTATAAAAGATAACGCTGGGTAGGTTGTGGAATATACCCCAGACTAAGAGCTGATGTTGCTCTCACGTTGAAAACAGTCTGAATTACCCGATAGTGTTTTATGGGGAAGTCTACATTTTCCTTCAATAATTGTAAAATAAAACTATTTCTCAAAAATAAAACCCATGAAAGTGTGTAATATCACAACAGTAATAATAATAATAGGAACTGGTATCCTATTTTTTTCAATGAAACTGTAAAATAAAATGTACAAGAATTTGTTTATATTATATACGAGTATATAAACAAATTGTTGTTCAATTTTTTTGCATTTAGTACGTTCAAAAAATAAAGTGTCATGGACGACCTACAATAATGGATCTGAATTACATGATACTTATAAACTTAAATCATTTTCATACGACCTGATATTGCGGATGACAACCAACCAACCTGAATGGAATTTGTGATCCGTTGGTACAAATCGACTGACACCAAAGAGGCCACGAATGGTGGCTAGTATAACTGCTTCCCCATTACAGCGGACGTTGTTCTTATTTGGGTGTTGAAGTTCGTGGTACGAAGCTAAAATACCTCGCACAGACTTCACTAATTGCTTGGTAGGAACTTTCGGAATCAGTGTTGCCATCGTCAGAATCCCCAGTAGTATTTCCATTCGTAGGATTCTTGTACCTACAAACAATACAACTTATTCTGAAATACATGATTTTAATATATATATATATATATATATATATATATATATATATATATATATATATAATAATATAAAAAGGTATTGCCCATAAATTATCGTCACAAATTCAATTGAATTTATGGACTTCGTATATATATATAACGAGAGAAGAAGAGATAGACAGATAAGTAGATATAGATTTTATTTATATCTTATTTTTGTCCATTATCGCTCTTTCGATGTTTAAGCATATGAAGAACTCACCCATTTAATAAACAATAATAATAAAAATTTGCCAGTAATATACACGACTGTGACGCCATCATAATTTAACAGCATAAAAAGCTTACAGTATACAGGAATGATTTGCGTAATACAAATTATAATGTATAGAAATGTATATAAGATGATAGTCCGATAGATAAAAGTGGTTATGAACGTAAAATTGCTTAAATGGTATAAAAGGTAAGGGAAAAGACAAAAATTAAAATTGGGTTTGAATACCCTTAAAGAAGTGATAAAGGGGTAGGGTAGGGTGTAAAGAGAATTAATGATATGAGAGAGCGAAGGAGAGAGAGAGAGAAAAGCAAAGAGAGGATGGTTATGTAAGAGAGAGAGAAAGAAAGAGACGGGAGAGACGGGCGGCCTACATCGGAAATTATCTGCAAAATAATAAAATAGGCTCGTGACGTCATGATGATTGTAGAAGTTATTCCAGTTAATAATATATGTGTATATATAGTACTAAAAATACCCCCCCCCCCCCCCCCCCCCCACACACACACACACACTCATCCTCCTCTCCTTCGAGAACGTCATCACCCGAACACGTTGTTTCGCGTGCCACAATACTTCCGAAGTTTCACGGACAAAGAATTTTGTTTTGTTTTGTTAAATATTTAATTTGTCTTCATGATTTTCAGTGAAAATATTTTCGGAAAACCAATTTCGATTAAGAAACGAAAAGGTATGCCAATGAACAGAACACTTAGTTTTTACTAATAACAGTACACAAGCACGCTCATACAGTAACGATCAAATAGTACACTCATCACGTTCTTCAAATTGTTGAACATGATCAGCATTCTCTCTCTCTCTCTTTTTTAAAAAATTTAAACGCAACACATGAGTATAAAAATCAGGCCGGAAGAATATTTTCAAATATAATCGATTATCAATTCTACAGTCTAGGTTTATACATCGTATTTACACTTATTACTAAATATCTATATTTACGTGAACAAAGTGTCTACTGGATCAATATGTACACAATTAAAATTCTAATAGGCAAAATGTTTATTTGCTCAGTATAAAGACAGTTCACGCACATCTATTGTAAAATGTATATATATATATATATATATATATATATATATACACAAGCACCTAATTTTATATATATATATATATATGAACCTCCAGCACACCAACCTAAATAATTTCAAGAACCAGCTGGACGGGTTCTTGTGCAAAGTCCCTGACCAGCCACGCGTGTCTGGCTACAAGGGCAGGAGGAGATAGGAAAGTAATTCCCTCTTCCACCAAATCTCACAAATGAGGCGGGGTGCTGCAGAGGGGTCGACCGCAGGTCGATCCTGAACCGTCGTTCAAACCCTTATAAAAAGGAACGACGTGTATATATATATATATATGTATATATATATATATATATATGTATGTATATATGCAGGCTGAGGTGTTATAAATGTAGAAAACGCAAGTTTAGTACATAAGTTTGTCAAATTTATTTAATATTAAGAGTAATTCAATATTATTCTCCTCAAATATATATATACAAGACCGCGCATATAATTTCACTGCAAATTGCGTTGAAGTAACTCGAAGGACAGCCGTTATATACATGCAAAAATATATATACTGTGCATAAACAATAAAGGTATTATTATTATTTTATTATTATTATTATTTTAATTATTATTATTATCATCGTTATTTTCATGATTTGAATTTGGGTTCATCTCTCAGTTTTACTCTTAATAAGACGATGTCAAATTAGCATTTTTTTTTTTTGTATTACGATCACAATTAAATTACATTCTCTGAATACTTAATTTCAGGTCTTTATTCATTTTCCCAATAATGTTGTGAATGACACTGTAATAATGAAGTAAATTAATGCACTTCTTATAACCACTATAGCTTGTAAATAAAAATTGGAGTACAATATTTTTAATGAGAATAATTCACAATTTCTTCAAAATAAAAAAAAAATTTCAATGTCTTTTTTTGAAGGATTTTTTTTTTTTTTGTTTAATTTAAATTTTATTCTTGTCAGTCTGACGGATCCCCCCGCTTTTCAAAATGGCTTAAAATGGGATTCGCCGATTGTGGGGACACGATGTGCGGTGAGGTAAAATGCGGCGAGGCGGATGAAGACGCGTGTGATGAAGTCATACGTGGTGATGGAGGCAGTGGTGAACCGTTGTTTGGTGATGGCATTCGAGTAGAGTGCGGGTTGTGCGCAGCCATTCCGTTGATTACGTGATGAGGAGAACTTACTTCCCGCGTAAGTATGGCTTCAGGGGAGACATGGGGTAAATGTTGGGGTGGGGTTGAGTTGTTTAGGATTTGACTGTTTACCGAAATGTCCCCATTCAAGACCACAACCCCGTCATTCCGAGGAGCGTTGATCGTCGCTTCGTTGCTTATAACGTGACTGTACGTGGTCATGTCCCGCGTTCGTCCTTGTTGTTGTTCTTCTTCTTCGGTTTTAATGGAATTTGGCGATAAAGGCTCATTCTTCACGCAGTTGTGAGGATGACTGAAATGTTGAGGATCGATATAGTCACGATGCAGATTGAGGACATGGTTTGGAACGTCCGGCGATGACCCGCGAGAGTGGTTGCCACTGAAGTCCTTCAATGGCTGCGTTTCAGCATTGAGCTTGCCGATGTCTCTCTGCATCGTCTGTAGATTCAGGGGATGAGAAAAGGGATCACCGAGAACGGACTTGCTATCTTCATACTCGTAATAGTACTGCGCGTGTTGGTGGGCGTCTGACGCGTTTAGGAAAGGTGGTGAGACGGCATTTGGAGAGAGTGAAACGAGAGTGGGAAGAACATCCGATTGTGGTTGAAATACTGGAGGATATATCGGCGGAGAATACTGAGGGCCGTAGTAGCCCCCTCCCAGTGAATCGGAGGTCTGCTCTATTTTCACAGGTACTGAAAAGAAATATCGCCACGTTAGTAGGAATAATTTATAGAACTTGAGTAATTCAAATTAAATCGTAGAAGACCTTTAAATTGAGTGTAATCGCATAGTTTCGAAATTTTATTTCCTTTTGAAGCTTCGTAAATTTTACTGTACGAAATTGATAGCAAAATAATGAAGGAATTTAAAAAAAAAACTCTCCCACGCTAATAATTGTTTAGAAATATTAAGTAAAAACATTCGAAATACAGTTCTGCTAAAAAGTTGAAAAGCAAATTTAGTTCAGTTATTATTATTGAGAGTTAATAAAGTAGTTTTTTTACATATTAACATTTATTCTGCTTTGAATAAATGTTAAGTTAAATGTGAATGCTTAAACGAGTATTCCGTATCGCTCGTTAATTCGTTACAGTACGGACATAATATATATAATAATAAATACAATATTTATCCAATATTATCCAGTATTATCCATTATCCAATATTAATATTTTTTCTGAATCGAGTATACACGCATACAAAATAAATAATTTTCACAGCTTTTTTTGGGTCATGAGACAAACCTGACATACTCACCAGCACCGCTCTGAAGATCACTGTACTTGAGGGGCATAGAGCAGGATGGTGTCAGGGACTGCGGGAACGTCTGCTGCAGCGGAGAAGACGGTACTGACGAAGGTATGGATGATGAAGCTGATGATGAGCCTCCCTTCGACACCGATGCTGAAGAAGTGGGCGTACTCTGATTGGAGGAAGACGCGTGAAGGTTGCTCGTTATAGCCGTTAGAGAAGAGGCGGTGAGGGAGGCTGTTGTGGAAACGGAAGGCTGCGTCGATGTTGAAGACGTTGAAGACCCTGACGATGTCGACGACGAAGAGGATAATGCTTTGGATTTACTGTCGCTCGTTGACCCTTTCGGTTTCCTTTTGCGATGCTGAAAAATTTGACGAAATATTACTCAACAATTTTCATTAAAATAAACACGAGAAAATTAATAATTAAACAAATATTATAAATTATATTTTATTATTATTATTAATAATATTACTGAACAATTTTCATTAATATGAACCTGAAAAAATTAATACATAAACAAATATTCTTAGTTTAAATGTTCTAATATATTTGAATTTTGTCTCTCTTTTTCTCTTTCTACGGGGGTGTATTTTTGCGAGCGTTCGCCTTTGGCCCCTCATGTATAAAAATAAATCTGAACCATACTTAATTTATTAAAAAAAAAAATTTTTTCAAACAAATTTTAAGAGTTGAGGGAGTCTTATTTAGATTCTTCATTAAATTAATTTCTTTTTTTAACACACAAGACCTAATCATTCTTAAAATTTATAATGCGTTAATGTATGTAGGCCTAGAGAAAATAAAAAAAAAATTAAATAACTGCCTCTATGCCAAATTATACCTGAACTGTTTCTTTTTTCATGTTCAGAGGCCTGTTTACTGAGTGGAGTTTATAGTAGAGTCCGCATGCATTGCAGACGGGGTCCCCATTCGAGTTCCTTCGCCACAGTGATGTCACATTCGTGTGACAGTTGCTACATACTTGACTCTGACGACGAGTCCCTGACTGAAAATGGAAAGTGGGTGAATTATTATTTACGGTAAAGATGGATGATGACCCATCATGAAAGTAATTAATTACAGCGTTAAAAGCCAATGAACAAATTTAAGTGTCTAACTATAAATTAAATTATGACATTTTTCTTAATTTTAATAATTTAAAAAAAATGAAGTTTAACTTTATTTTAGGAATTAAATATTTTATACATTCAAACTTTATTCGTTACTTCATTGCAAATAAATCCAAAAGCAATTAAAGGTAAATTCTTAACAGTATGCCTTAATCAAAAAGACGGAGAGGGAAAGAAAAAATAAAAAGCATTTTTGAAAAAATAGCTTAAAGCAGCGAATAATAAATACCCACCAGTCGTCGTGATTTCAAAGCTTCGTTAAATTGTTTGTTGGGGTATGGGCAATACCCTGTGTAATAATCTTCAACTGCAATAAGCCAAAGGGAAGAGAGATTGTTAATGCAAACGATTTAGCGGGAAGCAAAAAGCAGTAAGAAGTTTAATCTTAAACTTTATTATTAACCAAAAATAATGTTTATTTCTCCTCTCAGACGTTCAAAATTTAATCGGAGTTTTAAAAAAAATGGAGTTCTAGTTACGAGTTTCCGTTAATTCAGAGATTATAACAACTTTACTGATTGTAAATAGAAAACTATTAAGTATCGTATAATCCTTGAATTTCACCTATGATTTCGCTTTAACTAAAATAAAGTAACGAGAAAAATTGCTGTCAATTCTAAATGTAACTGAAATGTGACTGTTGGCCTATATACTTCACTGTACGTAATATGGGTATTTGATAGATTTATCACGACTACTCTTTATTTACAGAATTTATTATCCCTGACCATTATCACGGCTTTAATATTCAAGTACAGTCAGTTCTAAAAGTCCTGTCATGAAACTTTATGTAATTACTTCCTACTCAATGTCATTCTCATTCCCATCGACAGTCCGCAAATAGGAATGCTCGCGGGTGGTAATTCTGAATTTGAGAAAAGGTTTTCCTGATTTGGGAAGCTTTAAAAGGAGAAGGTAACTGGGAACGAGGAGTACTTTCCACGAAGGTAACTGTGGGCACGAAGGGTATTTTCCACGAAAAATCTCACTCAAAATTAGATATCCTCTATTGGGTGTTGGTATGAATCGATTTGAAAATTTCTCCTTTTGACGGTCTCGGGCGAGGACCGAAATGGAAATGATATCGAGTGCGAAGGGATCACTCAATGTTTCGTCCCGATATACTTTGATTTAGAAACATGGAATTTCGCGGCAAGGCATTTTTGAAACGACTGTATTAAATTTTACAAAGGATTAAATTTTGTTATACGGTAAACCCTCGTCCAACGCGGGGGGGTTAGGTTCCTCGAGAACGGCGCGTTAGGTAAATCCGCGTTGGACAAACTTAATACCTTATGGGATAAATGGGGATACGTGAACGCGGCCGCGTAAAGTCTCCTATTAATACTTAGATACGTTCATTTTTTTATTCACACATAAATGAATTTCCCTATCTGTATTGTATATGAAATAAGAACATAATAAAATCATAAACATAATGATATTTACGTATGATAAATAAAAATATATTAAATGAAAATAGCACGCATCTTTTCTTCACTCTTTCGGATGATGCGTATGGTAGACTCATTCACGTGATACTCGCGGCCAAGTGATATTATGTGATATTACGCAACTTATCTAGAATCTATTTTCTCGGCTAATGTCATAACCTTACGACTTTTCTTCTCTTCACTATCACTCGCAGATGCTTTACGTTTTGGTGCCATACTGCTGTCTAAGGGTAATAGCAAAACAATGGCAAAATACGACAAAAACAATCCAACACAACTTCACTGACCTTAACGCTGTAGCGGGACTGAGACAAAGGGTGATGTGAGGGGTGACGCGAGAGGGAGGGAGATGCGGGAGTGTTGGAGAGTGTAGGAGAAAACACTAGAGCGCGCATTGGCACGCGTACAGTACTACCGTATTAGAGCGTGTTTGGCGGACCGTGTATAATCAAATTTTCCGCTTTCGGCAAATAATTAATTAATTGTTCGCCTTTACTTTTCCGTGTATAAGCAAATTCGCGTTGGACAAACACGCGTCGGACGAGGGTTTACTGTATTTCATTTTAGACGGCTTAGTTTACGAGGTAAGGTAAGAAATACGTCGTTTTAACTTATGTATATAGAATAATAATATAATAATACGCGCAAAAGTTAAAATAGAATAAAATGATAGATTTTACGAAAAACAATACATAAAAAAAAAACCCTGGCAGTGCTCTTGCATTTTTTTTAATGCAGGAAGGAGGGGCCAAGGGCGAACATTTGTAAATACAGAATTTTTTTTTTTTAAGAGAAACGAATGATAAATTTAATTTCGACGTAATTAAAAGCTTTTTAAAGTCTTACACAAAGAAAATTCCTCGGTTGCAGCAACCCAATTCTTTGCCAACCAATCAAAATGACAAGAAAATTGAACATGAGTTACAATCAACGTATGGTAATTAATCATTTGGTTTGGTTGGCAAGTATTTAACCAAATATTTTGGTTGTTGTAATCAGTTTATATATATATATATATTTTATTTTTTTTATTGTTTTCTGCGTAACTCATTCGTTATCTTGAAAAAACTGAGGAACAAGAAAATTATGGAAGAAATTTTAGCAGTATAGCAAATGGCGGCAGCGTTGTGATGTGTGCTCTCGAAGTCTTACGAGTCGTCTGGCCGAGGTTCTACCAAGAGGCCGATTAATGCCATTGGTTCTTGTATAAAGGCCGCAGGCGTTACATAAGTAATGTCCTGTGGAGTCCTTGCGCCAAAGTGGTGTGTGAGACTGGCCGCAGTTCACGCATTCCCGAATGCATTCTTTCTCATCCCACAATGAAGAAGCGAGTGCTGAGTTCGAGGGTGAGAGTTTAGTTGTTTTTGAAGTTTGAGTGATTATAAACTAGTAATATATATATGTGTGTGTGTGTGTACGTGCGTTTTTGTACTGAGGTACTTTTGCGAAAAATTGTCTAAATAAAAAGAAGAAAATATTGAATGAAAGCGTATGCATAGGTCACATTACAGATAAGAAATAAAATTTACGATTGAAACGACAGCGCGTATATAAAAGTCTCAAATTTTTAACTAAACTTCCCTTTCAATCTCGTCTGTTCTTCGAAGATAATTTGGGTCATTCGTTTATGAACCTTTATCTTTTTGGCTAATCTAAAAAAGGTTCCCGACCAGTTTAACCTAAGTTCACGCCTACTTAGAAAGCAAATACGCGTACGTACACAAAAGGAGAGTGAATAATACAGAGTGGAAAAAAGTGCTCGTTTGAATTTGAGGGTAAAAAACCATCGAAATTGTACAGTGATTATAATTACTTCCTTTATTTTTTCAATTGAAATAAGTTTTAATAATTCAATCAATAGACTGGATTATTTTATACTAAAATTAAAAAAAAAAAAAAATATCCGAAGTTTTGAGGCCCATAAATGAAGGTGTGTCCGACAACAGTTGAAACCCATTTGGAGATTAAGAAATAAAGGGAGTTTATATAGAGTATTTGAAACAACCAAACACGAACGGCAAATAAAGAGTCACTTTAGGCCCACAAAAGGTTTATTTACAAATTTTGACAGATTTTGAGAATAGGATTAGGACTTTATTTGATCGGCTCTTTGTCATATTTGTTCTTTATGCTATTTGTACAATTCTATGTTGGTACTTTTTCTGCTCTTTACGTATAAATCAAAAAGGCTTGTTTGCGTATGAAACGCATCTGCCTTTAATGTAGTGAGAAACCTTGACTTCAGTCCCCGAGGGTCACACACCTGTTCTTTCTTCGTTTTAAAACAACCTCGAAAAATCTGATGAAGGTTGTATTGTGCGTTTATGAATGCCCGTGAATTTAATTGTTTATTTACTTATTTGTAATTGTATAAAAAAATAGATAAATATATTCACAACCCATAAAAATGAATATTTATAATTTATAGTATCTTTTTTTAAAATAAAAAACGTTTAGAATTTAATTTATTTGACTTCCTAATTAAAATTAAATTTTTTTTTAACTTATTCTGAATGAAAAAAATTATACTAAATTTTGATGGTTTACGCATGCAAGATTTAATTCAAGCATTATCCTCATTAGAGCAATGATGCCCAAAATTGAACCACTATCTTGGTCTGCATCAACTTACACGCGAAACATAACACTCAAGCCCGTAATTAATATAATTTTCCTCATCTATTTATAAATTAGTTAAATATTCCATTGGTTTCCACGTTTGTTTTAGCATTAGGTATTATTGCAGAAAGTTAGAATTAGTTCTCAACACTTCGCCTATTTACGAATGTTTAGGGTGATACCCATTCTTTTTTCCTACTCCTTACCTTTTACTGTCGGTACTGTAGATCTGAATTGTTGGGTGGAATACGGATCGTAAGCTGAAGGCCAGTTCGTAGCCGCAATTTCGTATCCATTTGAGTAACCAAGAGTAGAGCGACCAAGCTGAATTGGGCTACTTGTAGCCAGCTTTGGCAAAAAGAGTTAAAAGAAAATTTTCACGTATAAAGAATAAAGAATAAGCGATGCTGTGATTTCAAGAATATAAGTGCGAATCAAAATTTGTATTACTCACATCGTTGGTGATGTTCTAAAACCTCGTAAGTAGTTAAGTAAAAAATAAATTGCGAGTGAGTGGAAGGGAAAATACTGAATAATATAAGGAACATATTCGAGCTTTTCAAACGTAATTATTACGACGCAAAAGTGACTTCTGATTTTTTGTCGCTTTAATTAAGTACTGACACGAATTAAGACGGAAAAATTCCAAAACTAAATTTGGGAAAGTGGCGTTTCACGGGTTTTAGAATAACACCATCGCTCATGAATGTATTAAAAATCGAGATGTCGGTTATCGTATTTTGTCGCTATTAATTGCTTTATGTAAGAATTGCTTCGAGTATGTTAATTCAGAGAGGTTAATACCTGGTTGAAGGCGGGGATCGCGTTGCTGATGGATACGGGTATCTGGCAGTTTTGTCTCTGGTTCAAGGAAGCGGGCGTGCTCGAACCCGAATACAGTGAAAGCTGCGGAGTCGACCCCGTAGATTTTAACACTGTTGGTAAATTTTGAACACCGTAATCTGAAATAAACGTTTAGGTTTAAATTAAAATTTCAAAGACTACCAAAAATGGAGTCCATACGAAACGAATGACGTGTAGTAATACAAATAGCTTTTGTATTTAACGAATAAAAACAATTGAATGAAATTTAAAATATTTTTACCTTTTATTCGAGTTATGATTTGCGAATTAACCATATATGGTACGAGTGTTACAAATTTCTAACCTTTCACATACACGCATTTATAACTTTACCCGACAGAAAATTCTGTCCATATACGGTTAACCTCGTGTGTCATGGGAAACAGGTCAGATATTTGAGACATGATTTTCTCATGTCAAATCTGCCATTTTTACTCGAGACAATAAAAAAAAGAGAAAAAATTACGTGACTGAAATTAGACTTTAAAAAAAAAAAGTTTTGTAAATCTTTAAAATTGAAAGAATTGAGAAAGATATTAAATAAATTTTAATAAAATCTTTGAAAAATAAACTTGCATCTTCCTTTATTATTATTATTATTATTATTATTATAGAAGCTATTTCATAAAATAAATAGCTTTGTTCCATTTCTTAAATACGAAGAAAGGAATATCATGTGACCTCATTTTTATGGCTACAGTCACCACAACATCCGTGCAAAGAATACAAAATAAAACAGCCATCTCTAACCTCCCCCTTTTCCCCCAACACACACACACAGTATATAGATATACTGAATGAATTATAACTATAGGGAAAATAGATAAGTTCGCCGAAGAACTTTTCATTCAGTACTTTTTTTATTATAACCGTGAAATTAAATATTGTCGAAAGTAGGGCCACGTCGTGGTTAATGTCGTAACACCGTTTCCCGTCGATCAGCGGAGTTAAGCGACACTGAATCTGGGTAGTAGTTGGATGGGGGATGGGCCGTCCTCCGCGTCCACATTATGTAACGACCCGTGCTTTGGGTCCCGCGTAAAGCTGTAGGTCCCTTCCCTCATATCATCTTAGATATTGCGAAGAAGGTTAAACAACACCATCAAACAAACAAACTGTCGAAACTACTCGGTAAGAACAGTTTGCGCGCTATCCTTGTGGTCATATTTGTGAAAGAAAAATTGAAGGACTCCTGTTCATGCCTTAAATATTTTTACATGATTGTATAAATAGAATTTGGTTTACCTTGGGCACTCCACATGGCAGGCGATGCTCCGATGCCCATCTCCGGAATAGATGAATAGATGGCACCGCGACTCCCGTACATGGCACTGTAAGAAGAAGAGAGCGTTATCTTTTCCCCTCTTTCATGTCTCGATTGAAATGCTTTTACATATACATATATAAATGGTACATATGTTTGTGTACTATAAAAATAGGTACGCACGTCCGCATATATATATATATATTATATATATATATATATATATATATATATATATTATATATATATATATACACACCGAACATCCCATAAACCACGTTTAATATTATATATATATATATATTATATATTTATATATATATATATATATATATATATACACCGAACATCCCATAAACCACGTTTATATATATATATACCGGGTTGCTCAGAAAAAAGTAAGCTATTGCTTTTAAGATTTTATTTCATTCTTATAGAAAGAAATACAAAATAAATAATACATGTTAATAAATACTCCTGTTTATTGTCTATATTATGACATCAAATACTCAAAATATCAGAGCTGGGCACTTCCGCAAACACTTCCGCAAACCGCAAATTCCGCAATTGCGGAAGTATGTTTTTCGTTTGCGGATTTGCGTTTGCGGCAAAGTCATCGCAAATTAGTGAATTTGCGTTGCGGAACTAAGACCGCAAACGCAAATCTTTCCGCAAATTTCCCACGTGGCCACTGGCCAAGCCTGACCTCTGACAACTTCGAACGTCTCGTGTTCATGAAGGGGAACATGGACTTATTAAAACTGGATTTGGCTCAGTTACTGGAGGAGGACGACTGAACTTGTTGACAAAGCTAGAGGCGTACACTTGTAGAGGCTAGAGGGGTTGAGTTGTACAGTGAGTTCAAGTTGTGTACAGTCACAGTGTTAACTTAATTTAACTTGTGTAATGTAATGTGTGTACAGTTACTACAGTTACAGTACAGTCTTCTCTAACGTGTCTAAGTCTCAAAATTTATGAAATTCAAATGATTAAATTTATTATTTAATTTATTTACTATTTACTTGCAGGAGGTGTTTTTGTTCAATATAATATAGCCTTGTTTTTAATAAAAACAAGGCTAAAACATTAAACATTAAAAAGATATAAAAACTTTTTATACCTCTTTAATGTTTTGGATACTTTTTATAGTTAAAATTGCGATTGCGGAATTTGCGGTTTGCGGAAGTGTTTGCGGAAGTGCCCAGCACTGTAAAATTGGAAATATGGTTTGCGTTTGCGGCACCAAAAATGGCAAGCAGTTTGCGGATTTGCGGTTGCGGAAGGTAAGGTTTGAGTTTGCGGATTTGCGATTGCGGAAGTGATTTTGAGTTTGCGGTGCCCAGCTCTGCAAAATATCCACCACCTTGTTGGACACAATAGCTCCAAACGATGGCGCCAGTTATCAATTGCCCTTTTTATGAAATTTTGTGGTAGCGAATTCCATTCTTCCACAATCTTTTCTTTTAATTGATCAGTGTTAGCGAAATTAGTATTCCTATACACTTTTCTTCAGTTCATCCCATATTGCATAATCAAGAGGAGACAAATCTGGGCTGTTGCCAGGCTAATCTTTAGGTTTTATGTAGTCAGGAACTTCTTTGTTTAAATATTCACTTGTAAGGTGAGCAGTATGACTTGTTGCACCATCTTGCCGAAATGTATATCGATTTGCCGAAATTTCGCGAATTTTTGGTAGATGTTTCTCTAATATACTGTTGCAATAATAAACAGCATTCATTTAAATACCGCTTTAAAAAAAGAACATCACTTTTACCCAGTTTTGAGATACAGCAGGAGATCATTAGTTTTTTTAGAAAAGGTAAACCGTTGAATTAAAAGTCTTTCCGGTGTTACTTCTCTCTTGGTTCTTGCTGTAGAATACCACTCGATTGTTTTGAGTGATGATAGGTGATCGAATTGAAAATGATTTTTCATCACTAAACCAGATTCTATTGACATTGGGAAATCTTTCAAGAAAAGCTTGACACGCTTCCATTCCGTTCATCTTATTGACTTCACTCAAGATCTGCGCTGGATAGCGTTTATAAACTGTCAATTGCGGATCTTCTTTGACAATTCGTTGTATAGAACTTCTTGAAATTCTGGTTTCTGCCGCAATTTCATTTGGTGGCATACGCGTTCCAGGCTTTTTTCCCTGACAGAACCATTTCCTCAACCATTGCAATATTTTCATCAGTGCGAACTTCTCCTTTTCTTCCACTACCTTTGGTTCTAGCAACACATCCAGTTCTATCAATTTTAAGAATATTTTTTTCTACACCAGAACGAGTCCATGGTTTATTTGGAAACATTGATATAATTTGTCTGGCACCATAATGTTTCTCAATACGTCATTGTTTTATCAATATGAGATCATCTTGACAATATCAAGACATTTTTCATGGGTGATTAAATATTTCTGAAAAATCTGCAGCAAAGATAGAGTAGGCCTATATTAAAAACAAATATTATAAAGACATATAGAAGTGCTACATATAAAAGCAAATTATTTATTTAAATCGTTATAAAAGCAAGCAAATCTTGACAATAGTAA
Source organism: Bathynomus jamesi (assembly GCA_023014485.1). Lineage (NCBI taxonomy): Eukaryota > Metazoa > Arthropoda > Malacostraca > Isopoda > Cirolanidae > Bathynomus > Bathynomus jamesi. The sequence continues at coordinate 22,928 of JAJOZX010007064.1, forward strand.
ATATAATAGTTGATAAAAGCAATAGCTTACTTTTTTCTGGTGAACCCGGTATATATATATATATTATATATATATACAGGGTGTCCCATAAGTCTGGACCCATAGAGATTTATAATATATTTTTTTATTATGTTGCAGGTAAACCATGTCACTGACTAGAGAGGAGAGAGTTCAAGTTATTTTGCTGGTCGGGACCCGCAGTCACCGGGAAGTGGCCGAAGAATTCAACAATATGCATCCAGACCGCGCACCAATCACACACAGATGTGTTGGCAAGTTGATAGCCAAATTTAAGGAAACTGGATCCGTAGCTGACAAGCCTCGCAGAGGACCTTCAAGGACTGTTACGGAAGACGAAACCAGTACCAATGTGTTGGCTAGCTTCGCTGTCAGTCCCAAGAAGTCACTTCGACGCATGTCCAGCGAAACTGGGATCTCCAAGAGCAGCATCCACCGCATCTTGAAACTTCATCACTGGCATCCATACAAACTGCAACTCCATCAGCGTTTAAGTGAAGATGATCCTGATAGGCGAGTTCAGTTTTGCGAATGGGCAGAAGAACAATGCGTGAGTGATGAGACGTTCCCATCAAAAATTCTGTTCTCTGATGAAGCGAACTTTTATGTTTCTGGGGAAGTCAACCGTCAGAACACTCGATACTGGTCACCAACAAATCCTCATTGGTTTGATCCTTCCAAGGAACAAGGTGCCCAACGCCTCATGGTTTGGTGTGGGATATGGAAAGACAGAATCGTTGGTCCCTTCTTCTTTGACGTGACGGTAACCGGTGACACGTACCTCAAGATGTTGCAGGAGGAAGCATTTCCAAGCATGCTGAACCCAGCAGGCGACTACCCGGAGTGGTTTCAGCAGGATGGCGCCCCTCCGCATTACGCCACGACGGTTAGAAAATACCTTACCACACAGTTTCCAGAACACTGGATTGGACGACGAGGACATGTTGAGTTTCCACCAAGGAGCCCTGATCTTACTCCGCTGGATTTTTATTTGTGGGGCCACTTGAAAGCCAAAGTGTACGAGGTCAAAATTCAGAACATTTTCCACCTTAAAGCACGCATTGTGGAGGCGTGTCAAGAAATTTCTGCGACTGTGATTCAGAAAGTGCTGTCGCAGTGGAGATTGCGTCTTGAACTATGTGTGCGACACAACGGCGGACACTGAACAGATTATGTAATAAATTTTTGGACTATTTTGTAATTTTATTAATTTTGCCCTATGGGTCCAGACTTACGGGACACCCTGTGTATATATATATATATGAAGTGGTTTATGGGCTGTTCGGTTTTTAGGAAATAATACAGCGACTCCTCAAAAAACTTTTTTTTAATGTTGTTCAAACGTAATTTTATTTAAAATAACTTAAAAATGTTTTAAATAATGGCGTAGTCATAAATAATGCCGTAGTCATATTAACTCAACTCAGTGGTTCCCAACCTTTTTCACTTCATTTCCCCTTGAAGAACCTTAAAAATCCCCATGGACCCCCTTAATTTTTCCCCCAAAGAGCATAGCAATCTATAAGTATAACATAAACATGACCACTGCATTACCACGAGAATTATCCGGTGGTAATGGTTATGTAGACATTACCACTTGCCTACCAAGTCGAAATAAATAATAAAATTTTATTTTATTCAGATTTCCCAGATTTTCTTGAAAATGTTCTAACTTTTCATAGCCCGCCGTGGATCTCAGGTTGGGAATCACTGTATTAACTCATACTGTTGAATATACTTTAATTATGCTATAATGCTAAAGCAAATGCGTCTCCGGACTAATTACGTCATCACCCTTCAGCCGCGTCCTAACAAAATACTATACAAGTTCAATTTTAGTTTCGTAATTAACGAGTGAATTTGATGTCCAAATATGGATGTTATTTAAAAGTCTTGTCTTATGTTGATTATCATATCATTTTAATTACTTAAGTTGAAGTGTGCCAACGAAGCTCGAACTGTACGAGGATAGGATAGTTTTAGCGTTTTAAAAATTCTTAGTATTTGCTGATTCCTATAGCTAAATGCTCATTTCTTATCCTAAGTCCCCTTATTGAATTTTTGTCGATTGATATCCATTACGACTTTTTACACTCAAAATAAAACTTTCTTAATTAGAACTTATAACTTCTTTTTAAGAGTGCATTCTGAGGGAAGTTGTTCTTCTTTTCCTTATTTGGGTATCAGATGATCAAATAGCTTCTTTTAATGATGTATAACTTCTTTAGATAGAAGAAATAGTTTTCAAACTTCTTTTACGAGTGTTTTGAGACAATAGAAGATAATAATTCAATATTGGTGCGGGAAGTCTTTGTTTTCTGTGTATACGCGAATTCCTTTCAATTATCGAGCTTCAGGCCCTCTCCAAAGCTAATTTCTCACAAAAAAAAGTTAGGCCTACTATTTTGGTTAAAAAATGTGGGAGTTAACATAAAAAAGTTATTGAATTTCCTGAATAGAACTGTGTATCTAAGTTGTATTTCTTCGCATTTGATTGATGCTCTTACTTAACGATGTATATTTAGTAACTGTTTTGGTCCTTTTTTGACACAGCATACCGCCTTTCTGAAAAGAAATTAGCTTTGGGTGGAGAGTTCCAAGGACAAGAGGAAGCCTCAAAGATCTTTCGGTCTACTGGTGTAGGTTCCTGTTGTTAAACTGGTTTAACCCATATTGTAGGCCATTGTCTAACCTATATTGTAGGCCCATGTTTGAAAAGCTGTATAATGTCTTTGGTATACCTTTGGTTTGCTTCCGCACGAATTGTTCATTCTGACGAAGTTCAAGCTTGTCACTCCACCTTAGACCTACAGTTTAACGTGGAATCCGAACCACGCCCCACCAGCAGCCCAACGTCTTAACCACTAGGCTATCCAGGTACCCATTTATCTACCAACCACTTTCTTTATTGAGTGGAAGGATGAACAGCTGGGTTTTGCTGCGCGCCGCCTGCCGTTACCGGTGTCACGGTTTGAACCGTCCGCCGTACTGAACTGTCCGCCGAGCACTTCTGTGCATGCGCGAAATCTAGCGGACAGTTCAGGATATAGCACTCATGATTTGAAGTGACCGCTGGTTTGAACCGTCCGATAAGCATGTTATGTATAAATACGTAATTGAACTGCGTTTATTAATCAATTATGGAATTCAATTTGTAATATAAACAATAAGCTCGTGAATATTTACGTGACTGTTGATTTTCATCGTTATTGAGAAATGAATCGTGTCCAATAATTATATGATATATATATATATATGACTCCCTAGGGAGTCATTGGGACTTAGAAATTATAAATGTTGAGGAAAATTTTTATTGATATAAAGGTTGTAACATAATTATTATAGTCTTTCAGCAGTATTTATTAACTTTTAAATCTCAGCTTTTGTACGATCACGTCCATATATATATTATATATAATATATATATATATATATATATACATATATATATATATATATATATATATATATATATATATTCCTGTTGAACGTGCTTTGCTTCGAACTGTTGAAAGTATATATATATATATCAATGATGATAATATGATAGTAAACGTATGAATACTGAAGACGATGTAAGGTAATTTGCAGATGAATTAGGAGTCTACTCACTGTTGTTTGGATAAAAAATTAAACTGTCACATAAATGAGAATACTTTTTCAATCTTTCCGATCTGTTCTGCATTTTGTTATCAGCCATTGTACAACTTTAGTAAACGAAATAACTAGCAAACCAAACAAACAGCGGACGGTTCAAAACGCAAACCAACATAATTTGTGACATCTGTTCTGCGCATACGCAGAAGTGCTCGGCGGACGGTTCAAACCGTGACACCGGGTTTCGATCCTGGGGCCGATGGATTCATAGTCAGCGAGGCGCATAAGTGGGAGGAATTTATATTTATAAACTGTATCTATAGTCCTGATAAAAAAAAAAAATGAGAAAACGAATTTCTTTGACTTTTCCTATCAATTTGCCAACTTAAATTAACATAATTAATTGCAGTTTACAATAGTTTGCCTGATAATAATATACCTTTGAAATCTGCACAAACTACTTAAGAAATAAAATTTTCGCGTTTCTATACTGTCTCTGTTGAACTAAAGGAAATATTAAATGCTCTGTTTTATTTTAATTCCTAAAAATATCTAATCAAAATAAGTAAAACATTATTAATTAATGCTTAATGCTTAGTTTATCAGATTAGTTAAGTAGCAGAATTCTACCTTTCTTTTCCTTCCGTTTCCATCAGCAACTTGATGTAAACAATCCCACGAGAAAATTAGAAAAATAAGAGAGTTAAATAAAGCAATTTAGATTTTACCGTTATAAAACCTTTGATTTTAAGCAAAACACGCGTCATACGCAGTAAAAACTTTCCGGAAATACCATTTAATTGCACATTGTCATTATTATGTAAAATATACGCAACATAGAATTGCTATTGGCATTATTATTATTTGCGGGAATTGTAACAAGGAAAACGCGAGGAAAACAAATGTAGGATTATGTTACTTAATTAATCTCATAAATTAAGTATTAATAGGTATGTTGTACTACAGGGTGTCCACAATGTTTCGTCATCCCAGTAAAATATTAATTGATTTTAGTTTTTCTTTCAGACCCATTTGAAATGTTTGACAGTAGCAACAATACGATTCAACAACGCATATTGGCTAGTACAGTATCTGGGTCCATGAGCGACCACGTAATGGCAAAACCATTGAAAATATTCGCGCAGACTTTCAGGACCGATTCAGCAGTGCAGCTCCTCCAAAAACGAGCTGCACGATTCAATGGGTCCAGGAAATTTGCGCGAATATTTTCAATGGTTTTGTCATTACGTGGTCGCTCATGGACCCAGGTACTGTACGAGCCAATATGCGTTGTTCAATCGTATCGTTACTGCCGCGAAACATTTCCAATAGGTCTGAAATAAAACGAAAATCAGTTACTATTTTACTGGGATGACGAGACATTTTGGACACCCTATATTTTTTAGTAAATATTTGGTGAAGTACTAAAAATGCGGCATTTATATTTTCTTTATAGTTCAACAAAGACAGTAGATAAAAGAGAAGATTTTATTTCTTAAATAGTTTACATATAGATTTCTAACATATAAACCTAGTTGGAAAAATGTCGTGAAGTACATTTATTTCGTTGTTATTTGTACGTTAAACTGAGAAGAAAGAGTAAAGAAACGACTTTTTTTTTTAATAAAGAATCTTGGTCTAAAAGTTGAATTAAAATAAGATTATGTTATTTTTTAACTATACGCGCAGAATATATATTTTTTTAAATAATAACTATACAGGGTAACCCATAAGTCCTAATCGGTTATAATTAAAGCGAAAATCCATCTTGCGGAGCTCACACTGACGTAATCGATTACTAAGGAAAGAATATTTGTCGAGATTGTTATAATATTTTGCGCTTTCACTAATCAATAAATATTTCTAAAATTATTATAAATTTTTTACTTGGTTTGATTTTTTTTTTTTGTATTTCCGCTTTAATTATAACCGATTGGGACTTATGGGCCACCTTGTATATTTATTTTTTTATATGTAAACGGATTTTCAACTGAAAATGAAAGCAAAATTGCGCGAGAACGGATACCATTTGGATATGCTTTGAACTGGGAAGACACGAAACATTGTTGCTTTTAGTGGTGATGAATTACGTACGGAGGTCTCGTCATTATATTGACCCTCCCCCCCCTGTTTGTTTGACAATGCAACTGCGAGCTGCTCGTACCTTGAAGTGGACGTAATGATGCTTGAAATGAAAAATGTTATACTTTTCATATTTTCACTTAAGCATGAATTACATATGTCTTAAGCATTGATATATAGCATATATATATATATATATATATATATATATATATATATATATATATATATATATATTATATATATATTTTTTACAGGAAGATGAAGATCAAGGCGATTGTATAAAACATTTATTCCAGTAAGACGTTTCGAATTTAACTAGATTCATCATCAGCTAATCGTGTGTCGCAGGAGACAAAAAAAAAGAATGCACACACACACACACACACACTACTCAATTGGTTTTTTTTCCCGTGGGAAACGGAATGTATTAAGAACTATATTAAAAGCAGTTTGTAAGCATATAAAAATTTATTTGAACCTTTCACTAACTTACTGTTGTGTTCTTCAGGATGTAATTCCCGAATAAATTTAGCTTAAATGACCTATTTTTGCGATTAAATTTAGCTGCAGGAAATAAAATGTTCACATTTCTCACGACGAGTGAAGCCCATTTTCGCGAAGTAAATATGCTTATTTGAATTGAGTGTATTTAATCTAAATTAAATGGAAGTAAAATAATTCATTTAGTTCAATCAAAGCAAAATTGATGCTGATAATTTTGAACAAGGTAGTTTCTTAGTTTGAAATCGAAACAATTTTTTTTTGTTCAAATTATATATATATATATATATATATATATATATATATAACTGCAATGACCACGCAGCATATAAATGAATAGAAACGACATAGGTATTAAGGAACGTTTCTGCACACGAGGAGGAGAGATAACGAATAAATGAAAAATGAGGCGAACCGCCCGGGAATCGAACCCAGGGCCTTCCAATTGCCGGTTGGACAAGCTACCATTATGCTACGGACCTCAATTAATCACAAATCGAAATTCTCCCACATAGGGCAGAAACCAATGCCCTGAGAGGGCACCCTCGCAAATCGTGAATATGCGCATATAACTGCAATGACCACATAGGGTTTCTGCCCTATGTGGGAGAATTTCGATTTGTGATTAATTGAGGTCCGTAGCATAATGGTAGCGCGTCCAACCGGCAATTGGAAGGCCCTGGGTTCGATTCCCGGGCGGTTCGCCTCATTTTTCATTTATTCGTTATCTCTCCTCCTCGTGTGCAGAAACGTTCCTTAATACCTATGTCGTTTCTATTCATATATATATATATATATATATATATATTAGTGCACCTTAATTACATTTTTTATTAATTTTAGTAATTCTTCGGATCTTTGGTATTAAGCCATGAAAAGGACCACAGCAAGTTTCGGAAATACTGAAATAACTGTTTTCACACACACACACACACACACACACACACACACACACACACACGAGAGCCACTGAATATATTTTGCCCCACCTTTTTTCTTTCCAAGTTTCCTTGTAAGTTCCAGAAATTTTGTACACAAGTAGTTACATACTTTTTTTGCAAGTTTTTATTTTTCCATAGAGTCTCCATCCTTTTCTACGGCTTTCCTCCACCTCGAAACGAGGGCCTTTATTCCTTGCTGGTAAAAGTCCGCTGGGTTCCGCTGGAGCCACCTCTGAACCTCATCAACAATCTCATCGTCACTCTGAAACTTTCTTCCACGAATAGCATCCTTCATTGGCCCAAACAAATGGAAGTCTGAAGGTGCCAGATCTGGGCTGTATGGAAGGTAGGGTAACGCAGTCAAGCGCATTTTTGTGATGGCCTCTCTTGTTTGCAAACTGTTGTGTGGTCTTGCGATATCGTGCAAAAGAAGGACGTCTTCCAGTTTTCTCTCCGGTCGAACTCACTTTATACGTCTCTGGAGTCTCTGTAGGGTAGCAATTATGCCTCTGAGTTGATTGTTTGTCCTTTCTTCATAATGTCCACCAGAATCACCCCCTTTCACGTCCCAAAAGATGGTGGCCATAATCTTTCCTGCAGAGGGAGCTATTTTGAACTTTTTCTTGCGTGGGGAGTCTGCGTGATGCCACTCCATGGATTGGCGTTTTGTTTCAGGTTCAAAGCGGTGTATCCAAGTCTCATCCCCAGTCACAATTCGTGAAAGAAAGTCATCCCCTTCTGTCTCGTATCGAACCAACGACTCAGAAGCAATTTCTTTTCTTTGAGCTTTGTGATCTTGTCAATCAGTTCGCGAGGAACAAACCGTGAACACACTTTTGAGTATCCCAGTTGCTGAATTATCGTATTCACACTTCCTTCACTAATTCATAACTCCAGTGATAGCTCCTTCTATGTGACTCGCCGATTTGATCGAATGATGCTGTTAGCATGTTGCACAGTGTGAGGTGTCACAGCCGATACCGGGTGACTGCTGCGTGGCTCATCATCGAGGCTGACTCTCCCTCTCTCCGATGATCTCACACGTTTAGACCAGCGTCCAACTGTGCTTCAATCAACAACAGCATCTCCGTAAACGTTTTGTAGACGTTTGTGAATATTTCCAACTGTTTCCTTCTCTGCGGTTAAGAACTCGATAACAGCTCTCTGTTTACGACGCACATCACTGTCAGACGCCATTTTCGAAACTGCGTTAACCATCGGCTTTATACAAGGGCCTTTAAAAGCGGTTTTATGCAAGGAGAAGAGGTTCAAACTGAAAAAATCCGGTTATGTGAAGCGCAGAAAATTCAAACTTACGGCCCAAAAGACATTTCAGCCCCATGGCCTATTATTTAGGTAAGAAAAAAGATGGGGCAAAATATATTGAGTGCCCTTAGTATATATATATTATATATATAATATTATATATATATATATATATATATATATATATATATATATATATACATATATATACACTGACTCTCACAAACTGACTTGGTAAATGACAAAAGAAATATTGTTCGAGCGGAAATAAATATATTAAATAAATCTTTACAAAAGAAAAAGTGACAAATGTTAAAAAAAGACACGAAAAAAGACAGGAAGTGTGGACATCATACGCCCCAAAGCACTTGGTCAATTACAAGAAAAAAATATATATATGAATTTTTATAATGAATGCTTTGTACGGATATATATATATATATATATATATATATATATATATATATATATATATATATATATATATATATATACACACACACACACACACACACACACACACACACAGTATGTTACAGTCAGTCTAAAATCAGGCAATTTGTAAATTGACTGAAATTTTAGGCAATGTGTGAAATTGATGATACACACAAAGCCTAACCTAACCTAACTTTTCTGGTAATGCTGCATATGCATGCCCACTGGTATTTCCCAATATGGTGCCTAAAAATTCATTTGGTTGGGTTTGGTTTGGTTTGTCTCATCAATTTGACACATTGCCTAAAATTTCAGTCAATTTGCAAATTGCCTGATTTTAGACATTGACTGTATATATATATAATATATATATATATATTATATATATAAGCGCCTTGGTGGTGTAGTGGTTAACATCGCTGACGACGAATCCACCAGCCCTGGGTTCGACACGCAACAAATCCAGCTGTTTATCCTTCCATACAATAAAAATTGTAAGGTTGAAAAGGTTGGTAGATAAATGGGTACCCTGGGTAGCCTAGTGGTTAAGAAGCTGGGCCGCTGATTGGGAGGTCGTGAGATCGAGTCCAGACGAGGACTTTGTAATTTCTGACCACCCATGATGGGTCATGGTTCGGATTCTACGTTAAACTGTAGGTCTGAGGTGGAGTAACAAGCTTGACCGTCGTCAGAATGAACAATTAGGGCGGAAGCAAAACCAAGTTTATAT
>JAJOZX010007064.1:37500-60000 GCA_023014485.1 Bathynomus jamesi
GTGATAGTTCTATATTATCGAGCGGTGTTGCGGATTTAGAACGAAGGAATTAATTATTTTAATCTTATTGCTTTAGACGTATTTTGAAGAGTGAAATATGATCACTATTTTAGATTCAAAGACCCGTATACATTTTTTTTTCCTCTAGATAATATGTAGACGTAGAATCACTGATGTGACATTCAGTCGATTCACTACTGACAATGTTAATACTTCGTTGACGGTGATGGGAAGCTCGTGATTAATCAGTGTTGTATGAACGGTGATTTTGAAAAATTTACTAGACGTTGTGATTACGTCCGTATAACCCCAAATCCATTGTATTAAAATTACGATGACACATCAAACATTTTACGGTGTGATTCTTAAAGTTACTGTTGATGTCTGTAACGTTAAAGTACTTTCATCAGTGCCTAATCAAAATTGATAAGTGTCATTTGAAATCAACGCTAAAATTAGTGACCCTTGAGCCAATGAAACGGGTTTGAAATGCAAAGATGCGTCCACAACTGAAAAAATCACTGTTTGTTTAGGTTATACGTCCAACTTTATATGGCAGTTTAATCTAGTAGGAATCGTGCAGCAATCCCTCATCATACGGAGATCGGGCTGCATACAAACATATACTGTACTATGTTTCAGTACGTAAAATATAGATTTTAAATTAATTACAGTTAAATAGTTAATTAAATAGTTAAGTGTATATAATTAATACTCACGTTGGCTGCCCATTTTCGTACGCTTGGTGTGAAAGTCAGAAGAATTAAACATTACTTGTGGGGATCTGTCTCCAACTGATTGTTGTCCAAATTGGCATCTGGTGAATGCCAGGCCTGAAATGAAAAACACGGTATAATTGTTGGGGTCAGGGCGTTATACGTGTGAGAAGTAATCAACCAACCGGTTTCGCGCATATGACCCATCAACGATTAATTGAATACTGATGTGTTATTATCAAATCTCACGTAAATATATAGAGTGGGAACAAAGTCTGGGCACCCCCCCTCAAAATGTTTACATATCTAATTTTCACGTTTAGTAATTGTTGTAAATTAAAAATTGAATTAAATGTTCAAATGTCAAATATACAATAAATTCTTTCTTTCATGTACACTATCTTATTTTGAAGCGGTGCCCGAACTTTTTGTCCACCCTATACATATACACATACAGTAAACTTAACTTTAATTTGAACTGTTATGTAAGTTATTATGTACATTGTAGGGGTATTCCGTATTATGGGAAAGTAAAATAAGGAAATATAATATATTACGCGTTAATTTATAAATAAAACTCGGGCTGTTTAAGATCGGCAAAAACCTAAAATGAAGCTATGATTCTAGTTTGCTTTCTCGAAAACTCAAAATCCAATGAGTCCAATAAGGAATAAGTCATTATCTACAGATAAGAAATTACTACTTATTTCTTTAAAATGATTCTCATTGTGGATAAATCTGCCTCCTCTCTCCAAGCTCTTATAACCTCCTCTTATCTCTACAGTTTTCTCTCAATTAAGTACTTCTTTAAATAGTGTCGTCAAATTTTAAAAATAATTTTAAAAAATAAGTATAATTTTGTGAAGATGTATATTAAATCAGGATGCCTTTTATATATACACGATTTATAAAAGTTCTGGATATAATCCATACACTAACTACTTCAACTACTTAGACCACATTTTTTCTGAACTTAAGAAAAATACGGAAGACAAAATGTTCTTCTAAATCAATGGTTCCCAACCAAGGGGTAAATTACCCGACTGGGGTAATGACACGCGATCCAGAAGTTATAAAAAAATAATATATAATGTTTGGGGTAATGAAGCTGGATTAGAATTGGGTTTTGGGTAACCATACAAAACAAGAAAGGTTGGGAACCCCTGTTCTGATTGATAAGATAACAAATAAACTAGTCCATGAATTAGTTTCCAGTCTATATTTTAGTTTATTTTTTTTTCGCTCGAAAATTGTGTACGGGCTAAAAGAAGTTATTTAGCTTTATGAGGAAGTATTTAGAATTATCCATATACAAATACGTATATTTACCTGATCTCTCTCGGTGGGCTCTGCCGCTGAGTTTGGTACTGACGGTGTGGAACGACTATCTCTCGAAAACAAAAGCTCGCTCTTGATATATAACGTTTCGGGGGATTCTCTTGAATTAGCAGAAGACAGACTGGAGTTTGAGACCATACAGTGATCAGACTTTGAAGAGACGCTTCATCACATTTACTCGATCCTTGGACGCAAGAACTTGAGGAGGAAGGTGGAGGGAACACAAATTCACTTCTCTCCGAGGGGGTTGGCAGTGGAGAGAGCGGGGAATACTGAGGCACGGGGACAACGGTAGCGGTTGACACTTCGTCACCCTGGTGGAAAAAGTTGGGTGTTGGGGATGTGAACGTAGGTGTTTGCTCGGGTGTAAGGAAATTAATATTCACCAGGTCTTCGGAAGGAGGGCTAAAATTGGCACTCAAGGAGGAATTGCCTTCAGGCGTGAACTTAAAGGCATTGTTGGATGACAATGATGTGACACAAGGGGAGGTTTCAATGGGCGTACCTATCTCCGGGCTTTCACCGCCCGAAGAAGCCCCATTCCACCCGTCGCTGGCCCCCAAATCTTTATTGGCTCCACCCATTTGGTCATTGCTCCACCCATTCGATGATGAATGAAGCATTCTGGCTCCTCCCTCCACCGACTCACTCCTCCCACTAGATGGCGCTAGTTGATTGTTGCAGGACGTGACTGCACAGAGCATTTTGGCTGCAGGGCAAAATATAAATAAATGTATAGGAGAAAATGGGTAATGGACTCGATAAAATGAGATAAGGAAAGCGACTGTCTAATGGACTCAAAGCACCATGGAAGAATCAATAAAAACACATATAAGATGAGACGCGAATACCATATTAACATTTTATTTTTATAACCAATAAATTTAATTCAGATTACATAAAGTCAACCAAGTTACTTTGGGTAATTACTTAAAAATTATATATATATATATATATGTATATATATATATATACACAAACACAATAATTACAATACGCTATGCATAAACCCAATATACAGTATGTTACAGTATAGAATAGGGCCCGGTCTGTTATATTACATATGCAATAATTTCTGATTTATAGTCTTGCCTAAATTATGTGTCAAACTCTAATTATACTCTTAATTAATTAAAATAATTTAATAAAATAATTATTTCTCATTTTAGGCATTTTTTTTTTATAAAATAAGAATGCATATTCATTTGGAGTGAAAATGAGATTTATGGAAATGAGAAGTTCCCATTAGGGGCTAATGGTTTTCGCGTTGAGAAGGTGTTTATTTGATTTGACAGTTTTCTACAAACCATAAATTGACCTTCGTAACCCATCCTATGACGGAGTCTCAATTAAAGAAAATTACACATTCTACGAAGACTCGAATTTGAACGTATCTGAGAAATTCTCATTCGAGATTCACACTTCGTCATTTCCCACATTCCGAGCAGTAAACCAAGGAATGAGCAAAAATTAGACCGACTCTAATAAGACGTTCAAGAATATCTTCTTGAAACATTGAAAGTATTAGTAAATGAATGTGTACGTAACAGAGATTAATGTTATAGCGTTCGAACGCAAAATTACAACTATAATTGAATATATATATATATATATATATATATATATATATATATATATATATATATATATATATATATATATTATTATATATGGCCTCGGAGACCTTTTCCTCGTAGTGTAACTCACTTCCATATTAACCACTGCGTGTTATTATACCTGCAATAAAAAAAAGGTCCCAAAACAAGACATCAATTTGAACATTTGTCTTAGTTCTAATGTAGTACTTTTGTAAATTTAATTTAAAAAAATCTTCCTATGAGACCGGATTTATGGACACCCTATATATATATATATATTAATATATATATATATATATATATATATATATATATATATATATATATAATCACATTCCATTTCCAAAGGTAGCGGCAAACAGACCCTATTTTATAGTTACATTAAACGCTTATGGAGGATTTAATCCTTTCCAGGTGTGATGTGAAGAATTTTTTCCAAATGCTTCGTTTTGTGACAAATGTGAACTTTATATCGTTGCATCATTTATACAAAATCCAAACAACACATTAAAATACTTCAACCCAGACTTAAATAACAAGTCCGCGTGTATATATATATATATATATATATATATGGGATGAATTTCACAATTAAACATGTAAAATAAATGAATGATGCAAACCCACAAGAAAAAGGAAAAATGGTTCCAAGGTCTTTCGTGTATTCAACAGTACACCTCGTCAGGGAATATATACAATTTACAGTAACTTTAATATTTCACCCAAAATCTGACCAAACCTTGAACTACAATTATACAGCGAAAAAGAAAGGAAAAAAAACAATAAGTGTTTTGCGCCAAAAAAGGAATTTGTTTACGAAAAAGTGCAAAACAAATTCTGATATATATCATTCTCTTGTCCTTTGGCTTCCTAAAGCATAAAGTCCCTACTTTATATATATATATATATATATATATATATATATATATAGAGAGAGAGAGAGAGAGAGAGAGAGAGAGAGGAGAGAGAGAGAGAGAGAGAGAGAGAGAACGCTTGTAAAACTGCATTTTGCCTCATCGATCGCTGTACTTTTCAGAAACTCCTATTAAACCTAACGCCATCCTTGTGCTAATTAATCGAGGACATCTTTTAGCACATTTTACGATTCGTTCGAAGAGCGGAAAAACCTCTGTGAAATTTAATATTTTTACCGTTTAACACAAAATAAATATATTCGAACCTAGTTAATGGATTGACTTACAGCAGATTTTTCTCTACATACCAATATATAATTAATCCATATATATTATATATATATATATATCGGGTGGGCAAAAGTAACGCCCTTTTAATAATTGTATCATTTTTTTAAGGTGTATTGAGCCAACCACAAAATTAATTAAATTCCAGTTATTTTTTTAGTTTTTACTGAGAAAGTACTTATTATTTTTCTTAAAAACCTTATTATTTCTCTTAAAATGCTGTAATTGATTTATTTCCTTCAATAAAGAGAATAAACTAAAAAGGGCGTTATTTTTGCCGCACCCGTTTATATATATATAGAGAGAGAGAATCATCTCTAATTGAAGCCATGTTATTGCTTATACAAGAAAAGGTAAAAATTTAAATGGTATTTGTATATTTTTGTTTACCATTTCTCGTTTTTTTCTTAAAACTTATTTTTGTAAACAAGAGCTGGAATTGCACCTGTGCCACCTTTTAGAAACCTTTAAACGGTGAAGGATGAAAACGTGGGTTCGAAAACCCTTCCCCCGAAATCCTAATGGTTTTTTTTTTTAACCTAAAACTTGGAGGTGGAGAAGTGAGGTAATATGTACACGTACAAAATCATATTTTGCATTAAGGAAAAGTTGCTACACAGATAACTGCTCGTAAATAAAGAGATTATCCAATTCCACAGTTTAATTATACCTTTTGTTTAAAATGGTGTTTATACCCTTTTTGTGAATGTTCATTCATAGCATACTTTCAACATGGGAATCATTAAACTCTCTTCTTGCATAATGGAAGGACAATATATATATATATATATATATATATATATATATATATATATATATATAATATATGGTGAAGTAACATGCTTGACCTTCGTTAGAATGAAAAATTCGGACGGGAGCAAAACTGAGAAACCGAGGTTGTATATATATATTATGCTTGACCTTCGTTATGCTTGACCTTCGTTAGAATGAAAAATTCGGGCGGGAGCAAAACAGAAACCGAGGTGTGTGTGTGTGTGTATATATATATATATATAATATATATATATATATATATATATATATATATATATATAATTATATAATATATATATATATTATTAAAAGTTCTTCTCTTATCCAACTTATACAATACTTAAATAGAACGACTGTTTAATAATGAAAATATACGCCTCTATGTATGTAAACTGTATTTGTATTTTAAATAAATAAATCAATTATTAAAATATATATATATAAAACAAATTATTTGGTATAAAATTTAATAACTGATAATATGGAAATTTGGTAATAAATTATAGCTTTAAATCATTCTTGTGACTTGGATAATCTCGATTTGCCGCGAGCGACTTCATGTTTTCCACCTGTATTGTAATAATTAATTGTAACCTATTAATTATAAACGTTTTTTAAAATTTGATATACCTTAATGACGTTTACGTAAATGTCCATCAACATTTAAGTAAGTAAGGAACCTCCGACACACACACACCCACACACGCACAAAAGTTTTAAAATAGGACTTACCTACAATAATTCGTTATTTTTATAACATACGATTCTCAAAACGTCCACCGCAAACAAGCAGCTAACAAACAGTTAATGAACTGCTTTGAACAAACACTTTCAACAGTTACGTGATTGAATTATCAAAGAAACGAACCAAAAAAAAAGAAGAAAAATTCCTTTTGGAACCGAGTCACTTTGGGCACAAAAAACAGTTGTACCGAATTCCGTCTGGTTTCGGTTGAAGATATTCTGTGAATGAGTGAAAAATTGAAACAAAACCATTTCGGATTTAGGAAATATAGGCCGTTCTTGAGAGTAACAATACCGCGTTCTGATTGGTTCGTGATTTACATATCCTTTTTCCATTGGTCAAGAACTTCAGGATACGCAAAAATGGAACCTAAATTCAGAATTTACAACTTCTTTTGGAGGGTGCATTCTAGGGGATGTTTTTCCTTCTTTTGGGTATCGAACCTTCTTGTCAGATGATAGAATAACTTCTTTTAATGATACATAACTTCTTTAGGTAGAAAAAATGGTCTTCAGAACTTCTTTTTGTGAGTGATACAGACAATAGAAGATAATACTTATACGTGTAGAAGTTCGCGGGAAGTCTCTCTCTCTCTCTCTCTCTCTCTCTCTCTCTCTCTCTCTCTCTCTCTCTCTCTCTCTCTCTCTCTCATATATATCCCATATTATAAAATGGGATGAATTTCACACTTAAACACGTGAAATGAATGAATGATTCAAACTCGCAAGGAAAAAGAAAAAAATATTCCAAGACCTTTCGTGTATTCAACAGTCTACCTCGGTCGGAATGCATGCGAGTATATATATATATGTGTGTGTGTGTGTGTGTGTTTAATACACGAAAGACCTTGAAATAATTCTTTATTTTTTCTTCGTGGTTTTGCATTTTATTATATATAATATATATATATAATATATATATATATATATTATATATTATATATACACACACACACACACACCTCGTTGATGTTTCGTGTGTTGGTCTCTCTTCACACGAATGTCAAACTGGTGGCCCCGCCTCTAGGCCTGGCTTGGTGGAGGAGCGAGTTGCTTTCTTGCGCTCTCCACCACACGTAGCCAGGTACCCGCTCATCTGGTACCGTCCTGAGCCAGGCATCTAGTCTTCTCTTGACTTCAACTTTGACCCCTATAACTATGTATAGCTATGTATAGCCCCCTGATAACCAAGCTATTTTCCTTCAGTGTTGAAGAGGGCCCTTGTCGGGCCTTTAATTTGGGAACATTACACATTCTGCCTTTCCTATTTTCCAGCGTTGTTTGAATGGTAATTGGGTTTGTTTTAGGTTTGGTACCAGTTTTTTTATCATTTTCCATATGTAGATTATGGTGTACCTCTCTCTTCTTCTTTCCAGGGAGTACAAATTTAGTTTACGTAGTCTTTCCCAGTAGTTGAGTTCTTTACTGTGAAATGTCTCTGCGTTTCTTCTATTTTATTAATTTCTTCCTTTTTATTTGGGGACATCAAAACTGAGCAGTATTCAAGTTTTGGTATGGTCAATGTTCTCAGCAGGGGAATCATTACTCTCTTGTTCCTCCTTTTGAACGTTCTTAGTACCTGTCCCGTGATTCTTTTTGCTTTGTTTATTGCTATCTGATTTTGTGTCTCGAATTTGGCATCATCGGTCATTATTAACCCCAAGTTGACCGTTTTCGTGCTTCTCTGAATTTCCTGTCTATCTGGAGTATAATATGCAGTCTGTTTAAGTTTCTCATTTCTACTATATCTCAAGAGCTGAAATTTCTTGGTGTTAAATGTCATATTGTTGTCTTCTGACCATTTGTATATTCTGTTCGTGTCCCTCTGCAAGGCCTCCACTTCGTTTGCATCGCTGATTTTTCTGCTGATCTTTGTATCGTCCGCAAATGATGTTACTATACTGTTGCTGTTTACTTCACTGTCTCTGTCTGTTAGCATGATAATGAACAGGAGTGAGGCCAGTACTGTACCTTGGTACTGAGCTGCGTACTTCTGATTCTGATGATGATACATCTTGAATTTTGACCACCTGTCGTCGTTTTCTGAGGAAGTTGTAGATCCATTTTCCCACTTTGCCTGTTATTCCCATACGTTTCATTTTATGTGCTATTATATCATGATCGCATTTATCGAATGCTTTAGCAAAATCCGTGCTATGCTATGACATCGTAGTTTTCATTGCCTTCAAGTGCATCTAGGACATTGTTATAATGCTCTATAAGTTGTGATTAGGCATGATCTTCCCGATCGGAATCCGTGTTGATTTTCGTTGAATCTTTCCAATGTCTCCAAGAAGTCGTAGATTTTCTCTCTGACTATTCTTTCAAATATTTTGGTGAGGTGGGACGTCAAAACACTGGTCTATAGTCGTTGGCTTGAGATCTATCCCCTCCTTTATATAGGGGACAATGTTTGCACTTTCAAGATGCTCGGTATTTCCCCAGTGTCCAGGGATCTTCTTCATATCCAGTATAAGTTTTCGATTATTGTCATATACTGTATATGATAATAGTGATAAATAATGATAAGCTTTATTGGCAGGATATAAATCCCATAACATAGTACAATATTCCTGAAGGTAATAAACGGTGAAATAAATCAAACAATAATGTACATATAAAAACTGCTGAGACTACAAAAATGATGATAATGACAATGACAATAATGTCGTTTATTGGCACGAGACAGATCCCCCAACCTAAAAAAAACGTAGAGAATAGAAAGATATAAGTATTCGTACAGAGAAATATTTCAGTTGTATTCGTCCTTATCTTCTGTACCATGCGTACGATAGTTAAGCAAAGTTTACCGTTCGTTTGGAAAGATTTAACAAATAAAAAAAAAATTAGTTCAACTCTAACCTAAAATGTAAAACATCAAAGAATTTGAGGAAAATAAAAAAGTTAAAATGCAAAAGTTTTCGTACATTTACTTAAAAAGTTAATTAATACTTTGTGTGTCTACCTTTTGCTTGAATGACTTCAATGATTCGTTTTGGGTATTTTTCTACGAGGTTTCGATATCTCTCAGTAGAAATTTTAGCCCGTTCTTCTGAAGAAATTGTTTTAATTCATTCAGATACGAAGGGTTTCTCTTGCAGACAACTATTTTCAAATCAGACCATAAATTCTCGATTAAACTGAGATCTGGGTTTTGACTGGGCCACTCGAGAAGCTTGAAATTCTTTTCTTGAAGTCATTTCATGGCGCTCTTGCTTTTATATTTTAGATCATTACCTTGTGATAGTACCCATTTGCGACCCATTCGAAACTCCCGACCTGAAGCCAATACATTTTTTCCTAAACTTTCCTGATATTCTTTGATTTCAAGATTCCATTGAGGACAACAAGCTTTCCTGGACCAGAAGCACTAAACCATCCCCAAAGAAGAAAACTACCACGACCATATTTAACGCACACATAAACACCTTACAGACAATACAAAACAACGCACTTCGTATCATTACAGGATGCACTCAAAAACACCAATAGAACACCCGCACGCAGAAACAAAAATACTGAAAGTTAGGGAACATTTAGACATGAGGGGAACGCAATTCATGGCAGCAGCGACAACTAACCCACAACACCCTTGCCACTACATGTACAATCACGCACCGACACCTCGCACCATTAAGGTAGCACCAGAGAGACATTATAACCAAATACTCCATTCCATACCACGCCCCACAGACATCACACAGTACAGAAAACACGTACACACACACCTAACCCACAAAGCACTGACACGACTCGGTCCGAATGCGGTCCTAGGTGCGAAGCCGCCACCCATTAACAGGTCAGAGATCAGCCTGTGCAGATCGGATCGAGTTAACTTAGCACGATTCCGATGTGGACATCACCCTAACTTACAGACATATAAACACGGACTAGACAACTCCACAGACGCCACCTGCCACCTGTGTTAGGACACACCACAAACAATTGAACACATTATGACAGACTATACCGCTCTAGCACACCATAGAACACAACACAACATCACTAGTGCGCTGAACCTCTGGTCCACTCCGGAGAGGGCGATCGGTTACCTACGTGTTGCCAGTTTGCTCGATCAGGGTGGGCTGATCGGTTAAACAACAACAACAACAACTGTAGGAATGATAAATGCAAAAAACTTCACTTTTTTACGTGAAGGTCAAAATATGATGATAAAAACCCACTCTAATAGACAGAGTTTGTTTCCACAACAGTTTCGATGCCCACTGGCATGCTCTTCGGGTGGATGCCTGTCCTTCGTTTTTCTGTATCCACCCGAAGAGGATGCAGTGGGTATCGAAACTTGTGGAAATAAACTCTGTCTATTAGAGTGGGTTTTTATTATTGGAAGGATGTTTTTTCCCTCGAATACAGGTTTTGATTTTCGCCAAACATCCCGTTGCTGGTTGTTCCCGAATAATTTAGTTTTGGTCTCGTCTGTCCCAAGAACTTTCTTTCAGAATGCAAACCCATCATTTGATGATCCTTGGTGTACTTTAAACGAACTTCTTTGTGCGCTTTTCGTAGCGGAGTTTTTCTTCGTGCAACTCTTCTATGCAGACCATTCTTTCTCAATGTACGACGGACAGTAGAGGGATGGACATCGATCTTTGTCTTAATGTTTGTCAAATATCACCTGTAGTCACTCGTGGACTGAAAGCAATCTTTCATTTAACTCGTCTAGCTGTACGTTCTGAAGTTTTGCGAGGTCGTCGTCCACACCTCGGTAGAGTTTTGATTGTTCCAAAGCCTTTCCATTTCTTTATAACTGCAGCAACCATATAGTAAGTGGAATTCGAAGTTTTCTCCTATCTTCCTTTTACTCTTTCCGGACTCATGTGCAGCAATAACAGATCTCTCAAAATCTGTAGACAGGCTTTCCACGACGACCCATTGCTTAATAATGGTTTATACAGTCATCCGTCTTTCACGAAGATTCACACAGAAAATTCTATAATTTAAAATTGCCAACAATCTCTAATCAATAAACAGCCAACTACGATACTTATAAATTTGTTAAATTCTTCAAGCCTAAAGTGGACTCACAAAGTATTAAATAATTTGTAAATAAATGAACGAAAACTTTTGCATTTTAGCTTTTTTTTTTTTTTTTTCCTCAAATTCATTAATGTTTTACATTGTATGTTGGAGTCGAAGTGATTTTTTTATTTGTTGAATTGTTTCAAACGAACGGTAACTTTTCATAACTATCTTATACATGGTGCAAAAAATGAGGACGAATATAACAAATATTATTTCTCTGTACGAATATTTACGAGCGCCACTGTATGTAGGTCGTGGCCAACCAATGTCGTAGCACTGTTTCCAGTTCCTGTTACTGTCTCCTTAGCTGATCTTTTTCCGCGTCTCATCTACTCTGGGAGTAGTCCAGCATGCTTTCAAATACACACTTCTCCCTCTATTCCTCACCACGCAAACACGCATCTTACACACTACACTATCTTTTCGAAAAAACCTCAGAGAACCATTCTGAGTTCACTCCCATCATGAAACGGACATGTTATGTGCCTTGAAAAGTGGACGCTCAATTCTGCCAGTTGAGGTTTAAGTTTTTTTGGCTAAAAATATAATAGTTACCCCTTTTTCTTTGATGTATTCAATCCGACGTGAATGCAACGAGTCTTTTGCTTATATTGAGGTTCTAAATGTAGCGGGGCTAGGTTGCTTTAAACCCTAGATCCTGTCCCAAAGCTGGAGCCTATCTGTTTTGCAGATAGCTGGTGAGGGAAGCTATATTTTTGGGACCTCTTTGCGAGTGACCCGTTGCCCACGTCGGGCTAACATCATGAAAAAGAAAAACTATAGTGTTTATCATTTACCATTACCTATTCGGACTATAGTGGGTTTAATTTTCCCAGAAGAGTTCCTTGTTCCATGCACGGTCTGTGTGTATCATAAAAAACCTCAGGGAACCATTCTGAGTTCACTCCCATATATATATATATATATATATATATATATGACCCGTAGATACCACACTATCAAGCATTGAATTCAAATAATGGCTTCAACCATTAATTAAAATATTGCCAATTTCTGGTTTTTTGGGGAGACCACCTCCTTTCCCCCTCCCCCACTCTGCAGTCCCGGCCTGGACTTCTGGAGCGAAAACGGATGAACACATTTTGAATTCAGGAGAAATCAGGAATTGTCTTCCCGTCAAAGATAAAGGAATGACGTCATTTTTGCTTTCATTTTAAATTTTTTCCTTCCTTTTAAGATTTTGATATTTGTACTTATTTCGAGATTGGAGGTAGGACGAAACCGCCTCACGGGCCGTATGCGGCCCACGGGTTGCTAGTTGTCCATTTAAGGCGTACTAACACGACTGGTTATTGCAGTCAAACTGAATAAATTAATTTCTCGTAGTTTTACGTGGCTCTCTTCTGTTTCTATTGGGGGGGGTCGTTTTTACTGGCATTCGCCCTTGGCCTCTCCTTCCTGTATACTGTATATAAAAAAAACCAGTTAACTTTGTGCAGTAAAGTGGTTCTTATATATATATATATATATATATATATTAGTGATGTAGGTCACATCCGCATCCGCGGAACATCCGCACATTTTCTCGCATCCGCATCCGCACTTTGGACTGCGGATGTCGGCGGATGTGGACCGTTGAGATAAAACGTCATAATAAGCGGAAATTATCAAATTCTACTATAATAATAGAACTAGTTCATTGTGCGCAAAAGTGATGCAAGCGACAAGACGAGAGGCTGTTCTTGTATGAAGTTACTCTCTTGCAACCTACTTAGATCCACGTTACAAAGCTAAGTTATTTTCACCTAGTACATTAGAACAAGTTAAATCATCACTTGGCAAAGCAGTTGAAGAGCTTCAATCTCTTGAATCTGTCGCTTCGCCACCCACCAAAAGAATAAAGTTTCAGTGACAGAACCAACACCTTCAACAAGCAAATCTATCACAGAATCTGTCTCTCAGTTTCTTGAGTCAAGCAGCGATGACGAGACCTACGCGATGTCAAAAGATGTAGTAAAAATGATCGAGAGCTATCACCAAGAAAACGCCTGGCTGCATGTGACAATCCTATTAGTTGGTGGAAAAATACGCAGAATATCTATCCATACTTGAGTAAACTTGCAAGGAAACATTTAGCCTGTCCTCCAACAAACGTACCAAGCGAGAGATTATTTAGCAGTGCTATTATTAATATGATGAAAAGAGAAACAGACTGGCAGCAGAAAAGGCAGAAAAATTAATGTTCCTTAAGCATAACCTTCCTATAATTAAGTTTGAATATTAAACGATGAACATCTTAGTTTACTTTATTTTAATTACTAATTTATAATATGCCTAATAAACTTTAAACTTAATATAAATAGTTATCAAGCTAATTAAAGATCTCTTTCTATAAGGGTGGAGGTTGGGGAAAGAGGTCGGGTAACACAATTATGGTTTCTAATTGTGGCTGAAACTCAACAAAATATAACGAATTTATTTGCAGACGAATTCATAATTGATTTCTATATAGTTAGATGCTTGCTATTATTTTATATGTTCAGGGAAAAGTACAGCAATTATTGTACAATTAATCAATTATACTACATTATAGCTATAGCTCTCTCTATATAATAACTTATTATATACGTTAAACACAACAAATCTCGAATATATCCTAAAAAATAACGAAAATGTAGACATCCGCATCCGCATCCGCGGATGTTGAAATCAAACATCCGCATCCGCGGATGTGACAAAAATGACATCCGCTACATCACTAATATATATATATTGTAAGCTATGCAGGGTTAGAATCCAAGTCGAACTAACGACATCTGATCGACTTAACAAAATTGACAATCATTGTGGGTTAGATTAAGTTAGTTTTCAGAGTGTCGATGTTTTGCTCATCGACCAAATACGTAGAGGTCCATCCAAGTCCTATACTTCTTATATGAGTCCAGGAATGACGGACTTTTTATAATGCTCCAGCCTCATATTTATATTTGAGATTTTATTCGTACATGTTTTCCTCTGGCGTTTTACATGACATGAACGGATTAACTATAGTCATATCAGTCATGTTAATAATTTACGAGTATAAAACAAAGTCTAAAATTTAATATTATTCTAAAAAACTAAACTAAAAAAAATTTTCCTGTCCATAAAATTCGGAAGCCATTCCATCCTCGACATTTTATCAACGGGAAGTTTCGTCGTCATGTCGAAGTTTTACATTTTGCCACGTCAAAAAAAAAAGAAAAAAAAACTGATGGAAATCCGGTAAATATTGACGAGCAATTTGGGGACCAAAATAGACTGCCAAAGAGTGAATATACCTAAGTAAATATCAGGTCATCCCATAAGTAATGTCGTTTTTTACGATATATTAAGTTTAAACTAGTCCTACTCGGTTTAAGCATAAATTTTCCAAAGGTTATATCTAAGAGGAGATCTATCGTGTTTCGCTACATGCTTTACAGACCTTGACCAGTGAAGACGCGTGTTTTGCTTTTGTGAACCCCTCATAAACATGGCGGTATCAGAAGAGCATATCAGGCATATAATGCTTTACGAGTTCAAAAAGGGAATAGTGCTACTGAAGCAACGCGAAATATTCAGGACGTTTATGGCAACGATATTCTGCATGTGAAGAAATGCCAAAGATGGTTTCAAAAGTTTAGGAATGGTGACTGCTGTTTGACAGATGCAGCACGCTTTGGACCCCTGCTGAGTTTGATGATGACCCGCTGTTAGCCGCACTTGAAGAAGACTGTTCAATAACTGTCGAAGAATTGGCCCAGAAACTCAATTCATCCCCGTCCACCATCCATCGACATTTGCAACAACTCGGGAAAGTGCCTAAATTAGGAAAATGGGTGCCACATGAATTGTCGGTCGACAATCTGAGGGTGCGGGTAAACATCAGCACAGCTCTTCATTCCCGTGAACTCCAAGATCCGTTTTCGCACCGTTTAGTGACTGGTGATGAAAAGTGGATACTGTACCAGAATGTTAAGCGCCGTCGACAGTGTGTTTGTGCCGAAGAACCAGCGACACCACAGCCAAAACCAAATCTTCATCCTCGGAAGGTGTTGCTTAGTGTTTGGTGGGATAAAGGTGGTGTAATACACTTTGAAACCTTACCACACAACCAGTCACCGCTCAAGTCTACTGTCAACAAATGGATCGATTGAACACTGCACTAAAAGAAAAGAGACCTTCTTTGGTTAATCGGAAAGGAATCGTGTTCCACCACGACAACGCACGTCCTCATACCGCTCGGATCACTTCTGCAAAATTGAGGAGCTTGGGTGGGAAAAACTTCCACATCCTCCATATTTTCCAGACCTTGCGCCTTCAGATTATCATCTCTTCAGGAGTTTGCAAAACTATCTTGACGAGAAACGGTATACTTCTTTAGATGACCTGCACACCAGTCTTTGTACGTTTTTTGCCTCAAAACCGCCTGAATTTTATAAACATGGCATTGAAAAGCTTGTAGGACGTTGGCAGAGTGTCATTGATTCCGATGGAAAATATATACTAGATTAAAAAGTTTCAGTTGAGTTTTTTTAAGTCCTTCAAATTCCGATCTATAAAACGACATTACTTATGGGATGACCTGATACTATGTTTGGTATTTTGTGATGCCTTGGCAAAAAATATGGCGGCTGTAACCAGTAGGGTGGGCCATTTTTTGGAGAAGTTTGAAATGTTGATGTCCAGACCCTTAATATCTTAATATCGTGAAAATCATTGATTCAAACCTTTACCAATTTTGGAGTCCATTAAAGAAAGTTTGACTTCTACAACTCGAAAATATAATTTTGTTGGATTTTGCATAATTTTTTTTTAATAATTTTACTTTTTTCGTTCATAACAATTTGTTACACGAGCATTTTACTGAATGTGATGTCATTTGACTGGAAATTAAAAGACGCATCTTTTATTATACAATGTGTAGGTATTATCTTCAAGAAAATTAATGTCAAAAAGTCTTCTACTTTATCCGCAATGTTTTGCGTGTGGGTGTGACCGCCACCCTGAAGCATCATCCCTAAGTCAGTTTCGCGACGATGGGCCTGGATAGAATGAGCTGAATCGCTCATTTGCACCAGCGGGGAACAGCTTTTAAAAGATCAGAAACATATTTAGAAATCTATTTAAACGAAATGAATTTAAATTGAATTGAAGCATCTGAATCAACCAAAAAATATCTGACCTTTTCAAAGCTCACCATTTTTTTTATTTTTTTTATTCTGCTTCATTCACAATTTTGTACAAAATATAAAGCTAACAAAAATTGCAAATAATTCGGATGTTTTATTACCAAGAGAGCAAAAAATACAGAAATTAAAGAAGTAATCCCATAATTCCAGAGCGTACAGTATACAGGACATTAAAAATTCGGTTCTATATGACCAAAGGTCAAAGGTTATATATTGTAAATAAAAAAAAAAAAAACGTGGAAAGGATTGATTATAATTTTTTCTCTCAATGATGCAAGATCAAAGTTTAGGATTGTCATTTGAGATTTGATCCGGTGGGATAAAGTCTGAATCTTCATTTGCAGTTGTATCTTCATCAGCATCTGAACAAAAAGTAATCCAGCACTCTGATTAGATACATTATCAGTGCTTTGAAGTCGCGCTTTTTCTTTTTCCTTCTGTTTTTCCTCGCGCTCGAAACGAAGCATTTTCTTTTCAACTTCAGTTGCATAATTTTTGTTAATTGGTCCTAGGCAGAACTTTCTGCTCTTTGGTCTTGAAGGAATTTGATGTCATCTGGTTTCTGAAACGCATTCCGTAATGAATCTTTCCGTATCTGGTCTAAAGCATCCTGAGATGCTATATCAAAAAGCAGCTTCAGTTTTTCATCATACTTTTGTCTATCTTCAGAAATTGTTTTGCACGTTTTATTATGAACCAGATTGTCACGTTCCTTTACTAGTTCAATTAAAATCTTCTGAGGGGTGGGATGCCTTCCAATATATTTGGTTGCTATCCCAGCCATGTCCCAAAACAACTTATTTTTTTCCAAAACCACTTTAATTGCGCTTTTTTTACTGGCCATTTACGTGGGTCCACGCTTGAGGTAAAAAAAAATGGCGCAGGCCATCTCCATTTGAAGGTAGTAAACTTCCCCTTGAATTTAGATTGTTTTGCCCAACGTTTAGCTTTTACCCCAGGTTCCGGGACGTGGACCCAGTTGGACGTGGAACCCATCTTTTTTTTTCTTTTATTACAAATTATTACAAATACAAATAGGTAATGATATCTGAAATACAATGATATCTGAAATTACACATGTGTTATACATGGCCTGTGAGACGGCTTCAAAGCTCAAGCGTATTTCATATGTGTTACACGTGGCTCACGAGTAACAAATATGAAATAATATAAAAATCCCTCTATCTACCTAATCTGATTTCAGAAACGAGTACAACTGGTACCAAACATCTACTGCTGATGCAGTGAATTTGTTTATGCAAAAAAAAATGTTGGCGCCGTGGAAATTTTTCTCCAAATGGGCGTGGCAGTCAACGTGTTAAGTTGACCAAGAATGGAATCCTCCGGTTTATTGTCTTTCCTTAGAGAAGGTCTAGCCTCAGCCATATTTCATAAATTAATCAAACATAAATCTGAAGCAAAAGAAAACAGTTGTAATCAATATAAATATCATACAAACTTGGTGTTTGTTCATATATCATGAGAAAAATTGTAGGTAAAGTGGAAGACTTTTGGCACTAATTCGTTTTTCAAGGTAATACCTATACGCATTATACTGGGTGATCCAGATAAATGGGACCCATAAAAAAAAAGCCAAATATTCTTAATATTTAATTCCTTTCATAAAAACTACATATCATTCGAAAGAGTAGAGTTACAAGTTTATTATGAAATATTTATTTTTTAAAAATGACTCCTTTCAAATGTGCTCCATTAGTTGCCAAGCATTCCAGTGTTCTCGCTTGTAAGTTCTGCATCACTTTTGCAAGAGTGTGCAGTGGTATGGCCTGTATCTCATTTGTGATGGCGGCCTTCAATTCTTGCAAGGTCGTTGGGTTATTTCTGTAGACCCTACTCTTTAAATATCCCCAGAGATAATAATCTAAGGGAGAAAAATCCGGAGACCATGCGGGCCATTCAACGTCTCCAAATCTTGAGATTAACTCGCCTGGAAACGTTTGACGCAAAACTGCCATGCAGTTCCTCGTGGTATGGCAGGTAGCTCCATCTTGTTGGAACCAGTGGTTTTCTAGACAAAGATCTCTTAATTTAGGAATAAGGAAATCGGTCAACATTTTTCGTAGCGATCACCATTTACAGTGACCGTGTTTCCGGTGGAATCCTCGAAAAAGTACGGCCCTATGATCTGAGATGCAGTAAGACCACACCAAACAGTTACACGCTGACTATGCAACGGGACTTCGGTAATATTCAATGGATTTTCTGTTGCCCAGAAACGACAATTTTGTTTGTTTACAGTTCCATTCAAGTGAAAATGGGCTTCGTCTGACATAATCAAAGTTGCTAGAAAATTGGTGGTGTCATTTACCTTCTGTTGGATCCATTGACAGAATTGTCGTCTTCGTGCGAAATCTCCATCGTTTAGTTGTTGCACTGTTTGAATTTTATATGGAAAGAGCATTAAATTTTGCTTGAATATACGGTGTGTTGTTGTTCCATATCCAACTCCTAACAGCTGAGAAGCACGTCTGATGCTTATGTTAGGATTATCCTGTACAATTTCATGAGTTCTGTTAATGATCTCGTCTATCCTTACTGTGCGCACTCTTCCAGTTGGTTTTCTTTTTCCAATGCTGCCAGTTAGGGAAAAATTTCTGACACACCGACGGATTACTTTCTTAGAAGGTGATTTTGACATCTGAAAATTTGTCTTGAAAGATCTTTGAGCTGAAACTACACTTCTTCCATGCTCATAATATTGCTCAGTTATGAAACGCAGCTGTTCCACAGTCCATGCAGTCATCTTGAAGGGTTAGTTTTAACTAACACTTATTTTGTTTTGTATCTTATCTTGTCTTGTATTGTCAAAACCTATACAATCCTGTACAAACTTGTAACTATCCTCTTTCGAATGATGCGTATGATTTTATAAAAGGACTTATACTTTAAGAGTTACAGGGGTTTCTTTTGGGTCCCATTTCTCTGGATCACCCTTTATATCAAGAGATACGTCTTTTAATTTCCAATCGAATGATATTACATGTAGTCAAATGCTCGTGTAACAAATTAAGTTATGAATGAAAATGTAAAATTATTAAAAGTTTTCTATGCAAAATCCAACAAAATTATATTTTCGAGTTGTGAGGGGGGGGGGTCAAATTGATCTTAATAGACTCCAAAATTAGTAAATAGGTTTGAATCAATGATTTTCACGATATTAAGGGACTGGACATCAACATTTCAAACTTTTCATAAAAAATGACCCACCCCAGTAACCAACAGTTTAACGTAGAGTCCGAAACAAAACATTCTGTTATACGATGCTTAAACCAGGATATGGGTATTCAACTATTCATATACCCACCCACGTGGTATCATATTGAAAATGATGTATCTCCCCTTGGTATCAATTAAAGATTTATTTCTTTTGAAAACAACAAAGCTTAATACCGGTTCGTCTTTGGGTGTTGGGTTTCCGTAATAAAGTTAGAGTTTGGGATATTTAATCTCCTTCATAACGTCTAAGCGAGAGGGGAACCAACAATTTAACCATTTCCATCAGTCACAGAAGTAATCCCCCACTCTCTAAAATCACGTGTCAAGAAGCGTGAGGAAGGATTTGCATCTTACCGCTATTAGTTACTACGCTGAATTGAGATTATAGTAGGATTTACTCCGAAAGATCCTTATGACTCCAGGTCAGGTAGACCTAAATAGAAAGTATCCACAGAAAGAAATTTAGTAATACGGGGAAAGGTTTAACAAATAAAAAACGAAAAGTTATACTAAAAACTTTGGATCTTTTCCTTTAGAGCACCCAATAATTTCTGTACGCCCTTGACTATTGGTAAGGTTAAGTCGTGATATTTTCGTTAGTTTTAACGAAAATATAACAATGGAGGTGCTATAAAAGAACACAGTAAAATAGTAATAAAACATAACACCCCCATTGTTATATTTTCGTTAAAACTAACGAAAATATCACGACTTAACCCAACCAATCATCAAGGGCGAACAGAAATTGGGGGTGCTATAAAGGAAAAGATCCGAAAATGTATTATGAAAATTAGGACTGTACAAAGACTTTATAAAAATTATATATGAAAGAATTTTCTTTGTTGAATAAATAAAAGAAATGAAAAGTGTGTTGCGTTCGTTCAAACCATCATTTCGGCTTAAAAATATTTATGTTCATAAAAGCATCGTGTTTGGTTAACGTTTGAGCCAAAATATATTCGCTTTCCATCGTTTCGTTTGTGCCAAATAGGAAAGAAACTTCCTTTTACTTCCATATTCAGAAAGATTAGATTAGGTTAGGGGATCACCTGAGGATCATCTGAAGATCAGGGCCCCCAGCCTTCTTTAGTTAGCTTTATAAGGCTAACTAACGACAATATCACGACCTAACCTAACCAATCGTCAAGGGCGTACAGTTGACCTAACGATTGGTTAGGTTAGGTCGTGATATTTTCGTTACTTAGCCTTATAAGGCTAACTAAAGAAGGCTGGGGGCCCTGATCTTCAGGTGGTCCAGGTTAGGTTAGGTTAATGCCTATAATAATTCTTGCAATTGAAAGTTACGTTTTGGCACAAATCGAACGATGGAAACCAAACGCATTTTGGCGAATAAGTTAAATTTTGGCGCAAACATTATACCACCAAAAGAATTATACGTGCCCTTACACACCACACACACACACACACTATATATATATATATAATGGAAATAGAACGGTATTTTGGTGTTCTCTCCAAATTGTCAATTACCTGAATTAAAATAGAAAATATGTGGTGTTTACCTCAAGAATTACGCTAGAAATTTTATTAGTTTATCAGATAGCATTCTTATGCATGTTAGATGTCGTTCTAATACAGCGGTCTAACATCATTCTCTCGAAGTGACACATAATCGACAAGTTATTGTGGGCTAGATTAATTTAGCATACGTTGGGTTAGTTTAGCGTTAGTTAGATTAGGTTAAGTTAGTGTTTTTAGAGTGGTGGTATAGAATAAATGGGTAGGCCTATACCGCTCCCTAAAATGAACAGGCAATTGACTGGTTTGTTTTTGCAATGTGTCGACAATATTGGTCCGTCTCTCCTAATCATCGACGACTGCTGAATATTTTTGACCCATTTATTGTATGTAATACGTTGTCGAAGAGGTATTTCGTCGAAAAAAGCCCTATGCCCGGTTAGGTTTGATTATAACCATATTTCCTCGACAACTCTACCTCAACAAACCCATCAACCGAATTTAGGGCTTTTCGGAGTAATTCCTTGTCGATAATAATTTCCACATTTCATCGACATTGGAAAAAAACGATACTTTAATTTTCGTAGTTATCATTCTAATGTGCTTTTCGTTAGTCACCAAGGAGAAATGTAAGGACCAGGTGCACAATTCATCAGGAGCAAGTTTGTGTTCTTTCTCTGAGAATGTATTTTTCATTCTTCAAATTACAAAACCTAACATGATCTCAAGTTTTCTCTACACAGCTGGGCCAAAAACCTCATGAAACCTCCATAATTTGAACCTCACGCAAAAGTATACAGATGCTGGGTTTTCACTGAATATTAGTAATTATTTTTTAGGATGATTTAGTTTAACACTTGTATTCCGTTAAAATTAAGATTCGTTATAAAGTAACAATTTCTTAATATTTGATATAATGCACTTCTCGAGATTAAATTCAGTTTATATACTGTATGTACGTATGTATGTAACTTTCATTTTGCTTCCGCCCGAATTGTTCATTCTGACGAAGCTTGTTACTCCTGCAGCTTAACGTGGAATTCGAACCACGGGTGGTCAGAAATTACAAAGTCCTTGCCCGGACTCAATCTCACGACTTTCCGATCAGCAGCCCAGTGCCTTAACCACTCGGCTACCCAGGGTACCCATTTATCTACCAACCTATTTTTTCTGGAAGGTTGAACAGCTAGGTAAA
>JAJOZX010007064.1:65000-185000 GCA_023014485.1 Bathynomus jamesi
TAGGCAGAAGGCCGCAACCTGTACCCCAAAAGGCCGCAGGTTCCCCACCCCTGCTCTAGTGCATTATTTA
This sequence comes from Bathynomus jamesi, assembly GCA_023014485.1. Classification (NCBI taxonomy): domain Eukaryota; kingdom Metazoa; phylum Arthropoda; class Malacostraca; order Isopoda; family Cirolanidae; genus Bathynomus; species Bathynomus jamesi. The sequence goes on from JAJOZX010007064.1 coordinate 65,071, forward strand.
AAGAGCTAAACCTACTAAAGCTCAACGATATAACCAAACTGGCACATTTTATTTTTATTTACGAGTGTAAGAACAAAATCATTAATTTGCAATGGGTAAATAGATATTTTGTAACTCATCAAGAAATCTACTCGTATCAGACCAGAAATAGATCAAAGCTTGTTATACCTCAATTTAGATTGTCTTCATCTCAAAAACTACCCATTTTCATTGGATCGAAACTATGGAATGACTCGCATGCCGATATAAAAAATATTGTGAATGTAAATTTGTTTAAAACCAAGTTGAAATCCCGATTAATAATGGCATACTAACAAAAATCTCGGATTAATGTCCACTAATATTGTTTAATATTGTAATATATGTTTTAACTATTAATACTTATTTACTTATTTATTTATTTATTATTATTAATTTATAACAACTAGGTGCTTATTTTTAATAAGAGCCCAGTAAAGCCTAAAGCTTAAGGGCCAAATTAAATTAAATAAATAGTCGAGCTTCACAATTGATTCATGTCATTGCAAATTGAAAAAATTTATTTATTTTATTATTATTAATAAAGGTTATTCTATCTATCTATCTATCTATCTATCTATCTATCTATCTATCTATCTAAGTGAAGCAACATTGCGGTGAAAAGAGAGGGATTGAAGACAGTCAGAAAGTGGAGGGGAATTGATGAGGTAATAAACCTTTGATTCCACCCGGTCAAGTAGTGCTGTGTGGGTTGAGCCACCCCACGCATAAAAGCGTACTCCATACAGGGGCAGACAAGACCCCTGAACAGAGACAACTGACCTCTTAGAAGCTGTTTTGTAATGTGATCTTTCCAGGAAAGATTACGAGAAAATGAAACGTCAAGAATATTAAGAAAAGAAGAAGGATTGAGTTGTGTATTGTGGATATAAGGGGATTGTCGGGTAGAGGATTGTGACGAGTTTTTGAGGTATTGAAAGCCACAAGGTTTTCTCTACCCTAGTTAGAGATAGTAAAAAGATCAGAGTTCAAGTTTCACCATACTATCTCACGCGAAGCACATGGAGTGATTGTTGAGAGGGACGCTTTATGAAGCGGGTGGAGAAGTGAAGGGTGAAATCATTGGCTTAAGAGTGGAGAAGACAGAAAGTGCGACTTACGAGTAATAGAGCGTTGATAAGTGAAAGGAAAAGAGTATATATACAGGTGGGAGAAAAATCTTTAAGGATTTTATACATACAACTATTTAGTTAACATTATACAGATAAGTGTTCAAATGATGAAACAAATCAAACAAAAAGTCTATAAGAAATTTATTCATACAAATATTTTGTTTAATTGTAATTTAATCCTGAAAGAGTTCTCCATCCGCTATCATACATTTGTGGATTCTCTCTGTGAAACTCTTCATTGTTCTTAACATATCGAGTGGGATCCTTTTCAGTTGTTCATCTATTCTGCGGCCAAGGGCATTCACATCTGGATAGATGAAACCAGCAATGTAGAGTTTGTCACGCAAATAAGCCCAAAGCCGGGAATAACATGGGGTTAAATCAAATGATCTGGCTAGCCACTCGATGGGACCTCGCTGCCCCAACCCATCTTCCTTCAAGGCTCGTATCCAGAATCTCACGGGCAGATGCAGAGTCATGTAGCGACGCTCCATCATGTTGATAAAGTCAATTCCTGCCAACGCCATTAGTAAACTGTGACAAAACTTTGTCTCTCAATACCTGGGAATAATGTTTTCCATCCATCAGATCTCTCGATATGTCAAAGGAAACGAGTCCTGAATAACCAATGCACACCCAAACTGTTAGTGTAGCCGATTTAACGAGTTTACCCAATCATATTTTGGGATTTTTTTCGCCCAGTAGTGAACGCTTTGTTTGTTCCTTTACTCGTTAAACCGGACGCATTCGTCTGAAAATTTGATCTTTCGAACGAAATCTCGATCACTGTTGAACTTTTGTCTCATTGTTTCAGGAAACTGCAGCCGTCTATCAGAATCATCGTCGTATATGAGGTGAGAGTAAATGGGTTTGTAATCGTGGTACCCACGTGATTTCAATATTTTTGCTACTGAAAATATGGAAATACCCAATTCCTGTGCGACTTTTCTCGTTGAAGTTATTAGATTGACTTGAAAACTCGGGAAGGCATTTTTTTTTGTTGTTGTCGCCTCTCGCTGTTACTGGCCTTTCTTTGAATGATCTTTTATCAGGCTCCCTGTTTCCAAAAGTTTGAGCTCCCAGCAGCCAAGAGTGGTTGCAGTTGGTGGTGGTTTATTATATTTTTGTTGAAATAAACGCAAACTTTCTTTACATTTATTATAAGAAATAACCCACGATACAAGATACACTTTTTCTTCATTGCTGTATTCCATCTTTACTGACATGGGGCTAGGGCCAAGGGCCTTCCTGTTCTAGCCTAGGGTAATTCTTGCTCTTGTACAGTTGCTTTGAAAAGTATCGCATACACTGCAGTGATATCATTGGAATTTATTTATTATTAACAAATTATTTGTATGTATAAAATCCTTAAGGACTTTTCCTCCACCCTATATATATATATATATATATATATATATGATAGCAATAAACAGCAAAAATAGTCGCAGGACAGGTATTAAGAACGTTCAAAAGGAGGAACAAGACAGTAATGATTCTCCTTCTGAGAACACTGATTATACCAAAACTTGAATACTGCTCAGTTTTGATGTTCCCATATAAAAAGGAAGAAACTAATAAACTAGAAGAAACGCAGCGACATTTCACAGCCAAGATTGATGGCTGCAAAGAACTCAACTACTGAGAAAGACTATGTAAACTAAATCTGTACTCCCTGAAAAGAAAAAGAGAGAAGTACAACATAATCTACATATGGAAAATGATCGAAAACCTGGTACCAAACCTAAAACTAAACCCAATTACCATTCAAACGACGCTGGAAAATAGGAAAGGCAGAATGTGTAATGTTCCCAAATTAAAGGCCCGACAAGGGCCCTCTTCAACACTGAAGGAAAATAGCTTGGTTGTCAGGGGGCTAAGACTTTTTAACCAGCTTCCAAAGGACCTCAGAAACGTTACAGGGGTCAAAGTTGAAGTTTTCAAGAGAAGACTAGCTGCCTGGCTCAGGACGGTACCAGATGAACCGGGTGTACCTGGCTATGTGCGATGGAGAGCGCAAGAGAGCAACTCGCTCCATCACCAAGCCAGGCCTAGAGGCGGGGCCACCAGCTTGACCTGCGTTTGAAGAGAGACTAACGCACTGAAATAAAAAAAATAAAGTACAAAAATAATTTCTTATGATTCACACAGAAGTACCACGTTATCAGTGTACAGTTATCAGTCGTTCTCTTTCAAGTGCGAGTTTAAAGATCTCTCGAACATTCTTTCTTTGGTCTCGCGTATTAATCCGTCTCGGGTGATGCAATTGTTTTGGCCAAAGTTGCATATGCCGTGATTAGTTCTCCTGAACTTTCTTTTAAAGTTTATACCGGAAATAAAAGAAGTAGCTTTATAAATATAAGTTTAATGTCATTTAAAATTCTCTAGCAGTGACACGAGTCAAGACAAAAAAAAAAAGATAGATTCTAAGGTGATGTAACTCTTTTGGCCAAGGCTGGCTTTGGCCAATAGAATTGCATCACATAAGAACTTTTTAAGTTTGGCTGATGAAGTCAAATGGAACGCGCATTCTGCTTCTGAGTAATGATGTACTGTTAATGTACAGGGTGTCCACAATGTCTTGTCACCCCAGTAACGTACTAACTGATTTCCGTTTCAGATATGAAATGTGTGACAGCGGCAACTATACGATTGAACAACGCATTTTGGCTAGTACCTGGGTCCATGAGCCACCACGTAATGGCAAAACCATTGAAAATATTTGTGCAGACTCAACCGATTCAATCGTGCAGCTCCTCCAGAAAGGACTCTGTTGAGATGGGAAAAGAAACTGTTCATAACAGTAACGGTAAACCATAAACCAAGAACTGGAAGGCCATCAAAGTGATAAATAGGTCTGAAAGAAAAACGAAAATCAGTTAGTATTTTACGGTGACGAGACATTGTGGATACCCTATACTGAATTTCATACCACCCTGTAGTTTAAATATACTTTCCAAGAAACTGGAAAAGTTGAAAAATATGGCATATTAAAGCCAATATAGCAAATAATAATTATACCAAAACTTTCTAAGGAAATTCACAAATGTTGACAAGTGTTACTAAATTCATTATCAATACTCAAAATACATCAGTGATGTTATAGGATAAAACCTCCTTCATACCAAAATGTTTGAAGATGTTCCAACTCTCTTGGCCATACCTGTATATAAATGCGATTATTTTACTGTAGTTTCAACTTATATATTAACTTTATTTGGTTTGAACAAGTGTTCAGGACCGACCTGTATTCAATCTTTTGGCCATATATATATATATATATATATATATATATATATATATATATATATATATATATATATATATACATACATATATATATATATATATATATATACATACACACAGCCCTTGCATGGAACAAGGAACTCTTCTAGGAAAGTTAAATCCACTGTAGTCCGAATAAGTAATGGTAAATGATAAACACTATAGTTTTTTCTTTTTCATGATGTTAGCCCGACGTGGGCAATGGGTCACTCGCAAAGAGGTCCCAGAAATATAGCTTCCCTCACTAGCTATCTGCAAAGCAGATAGGATCCAGCTTTGGGACAGGATCTAGGATTTAAAGCAGCCTAGCCCCGCTACATTTAGAACCTCCAATATACTTATTCGGACTATAGTGGATTTATCTTTCCGAGAAGAGTTCCTTGTTCCATGCACGGTCTGTGTGTATCATAAAAAACCTCAGGGAACCATTCTGAGTTCATTCCCATATATATACTGGGTGATCCAGATAAATGGGACTCATAAAAAAAAGCCAAATATTCTTAATATTTAATTCCTTTCATAAAAACTATATATCATTCGAAAGAGTAGAGTTACAAGTTTATTATGAAATATTTATTTTTTCAAAATGACTCCTTTCAAATGTGCTCCATTAGTTGCCAAGCATTCCAGTGTTCACGCTTGTAAGTTCTGCATCACTTTTGCAAGAGTGTGCGGTGGTATGGCCTGTATCTCATTTGTGATGGCGGCCTTCAATTCTTGCAAGGTCGTTGGGTTATTTCTGTAGACCCTACTCTTTAAATATCCCCAGAGATAATAATCTAAGGGAGAAAAATCCGGAGACCTTGCGGGCCATTCAACGTCTCCAAATCTTGAGATTAACTCGCCTGGAAACGTTTGACGCAAAACTGCCATGCAGTTCCTCGTGGTATGGCAGGTAGCTCCGTCTTGTTGGAACCAGTGGTTTTCTAGACAAAGATCTCTTAATTTAGGAATAAGGAAATCGGTCAACATTTTTTCGTAGCGATCACCATTTACAGTGACCGTGTTTCCGGTGGAATCCTCGAAAAAGTACGGCCCTATGATCTGAGATGCAGTAAGACCACACCAAACAGTTACACGCTGACTATGCAACGGGACTTCGGTAATATTCAATGGATTTTCTGTTGCCCAGAAACGACAATTTTGTTTGTTTACAGTTCCATTCAAGTGAAAATGGGCTTCGTCTGACATAATCAAAGTTGCTAGAAAATTGGTGGTGTCATTTACCTTCTGTTGGATCCATTGACAGAATTGTCGTCTCGTGCGAAATCTCCATCGTTTAGTTGTTGCACTGTTTGAATTTTATATGGAAAGAGCATTAAATTTTGCTTGAATATACGGTGTGTTGTTGTTCCATATCCAACTCCTAACAGCTGAGAAGCATGTCTGATGCTTATGTTATGATTATCCTGTACAATTTCATGAGTTCTGTTAATGATCTCGTCTATCCTTGCTGTGCGCACTCTTCCAGTTGGTTTTCTTTTCCAATGCTGCCAGTTAGGGAAAAATTTCTGACACACGACGGATTACTTTCTTAGAAGGTGATTTTGACATCTGAAAATTTGTCTTGAAAGATCTTTGAGCTGAAACTACACTTCTTCCATGCTCATAATATTGCTCAGTTATGAAACGCAGCTGTTCCACAGTCCATGCAGTCATCTTGAAGGGTTAGTTTTAACTAACACTTTTATTTTGTTTTGTATCTTGTCTTGTATTGTCAAAACCTATACAATCCTGTACAAACTTGTAACTATCCTCTTTCGAATGATGCGTATGATTTATAAAAGGACTTATACTTTAAGAGTTACAGGGGTTTCTTTTGGGTCCCATTTCTCTGGATCACCCTTTATATATATATATATATATATATATATATATATATATATGCTATAACTTTGGTTTGCTTCCGCCCGAATTCATTCTGATGAAGGTCAAGCTTGTCACACCACCTTAGACCTCCAATTTAACGTGGAATTCGAACCACGCCCCATCAGCAGCCCAACGTCATAACCACTAGGCTACCCAGGGTATCCATTTATCTACCAACCAATTTTTATTTTTTTTATTGTGTGGAAATATGAAAACTTAGGTTTTGCTGCGCGCCGCCTGCCGTCACCGGGTCACCGAGGCGCACACGACACCATGTGTGTGTGTGTGTGTGTGTGTGTATAGATCCAAAACAGTTTTTAAAAAATTTATATTTATTTATTTATTTATTTATCTATTTAACAATTTAACAAGATATGTAAGATTTTTCCGGAGCGATAATGAAGGATTGATTGGTATTAAATTGCATCTTAACAATGAATTCCTCTTAATTGTGAACTGCTATTTACGATCTTACAATAATAGCAGTAATCTAGATGAATACATCGATTTTTTTTTTTGTATAAAATTAAGTCACTTTCAGATAAATTATAATATTGGCAATGTATAATAATGGGGGACTTTAATGCCGATGTAGAATCAGAATTTTTTTGTAAAATTTAGTACCATGATTGTGTGAGTCTGCCGAATTAAGTATAAATGATGCAGAATGTCTAGGTACAAATAGCAATACTTTCGCGTATGTCAGCAATATGAATAGTGGTACTCTATATTTCCCATTTCCCCACTTTCTGATATCACTCCTACAACTCTAATTTCACCTCTTATAACGTCAACAACAACAACAGATGGATTGATCACTGTCTCATGAGTAATAATTTAAAGGAACGTATTTTCAATGTTCATATTTTGCGTGATTTCCTTCTCTCAGCCCCCCATTGAAGCTAGTAATTATTTGTACCAACTAAAATAAAACACGACATAACTCTTCAGGCAGAAATGAACGTGTAGACTGGTATGAGGTTAACATGCAGTAGAAAATAGAACGTAATTGCCCCTCTTGTAAAAATGGAATATAGGTGGGTTGCCCGTCCAGATTTCTGAAAGTAAGAATTGGCTCGTATAGAGGTGTTAGCTATAGGACAGGAACGCCTCTTACTAACTTGAAATCCTTTACGTGGGGCTGAGGAGAATCTTTGAAATCTCTGCCTATGCCTTTGCCCATGGTAATCACCAGAGAGGTACGGTGTTTGGTTGGTTGGTTGTTCCATTTAACGTCCATTCCACCAGAGGGCGCTGAGACAGGTGGTAACGCCACTAACCAAGGAAATTAAATCCCCAGTAGAACGGGAAATGGGTTCAGCGGTCTCGTCACTGACAACCCCACCTACCTACTCCACATTTCTCAGACTGGTTTGGGACAGTCCATTGCCGGGTTTCACGAAAGCTGCTAATGCGAGTAAACTAAATGTAACGTTTTGGAAATAAGCCACTTGTGATGTATATGCAACAATATTGTTGAATTATAATATACCTGATTTACGCACGGTTACTACATGTCAAGATTTCCTTATTTTTTCACTCTTCGTGGAAGAGAGGAAATGTAGGTTATTTTTTTATTTTTTTTTTTACCTGCTTATTTCTCAGCTCAACGCACATATCGCTTCAACGATTTACAAAGCAAGTTCTCATGCAGGAAATGTTATGAAAACATTGAAGGAATGTACGCAAAAGCATCATAACAATGCGAATAAATGATGTGTAAGATTATTTAATTCAGGAAATGAGGTATTTCACTGTACATTAGTCTCTCTCTCTCTCTCTCTCTCTCTCTCTCTCCTAAATAAAATGCTGACATGGAGTAGGTGAGATAGAGTTGCGTTTCTGTCGTCTGGATGCAAGTGACGGTGAGGGCATGGTGTAAAAAACCTGAGTTCTGTTCTCAGTTTCTGTTTCTATTCCTTTCCTCCAGAAGCATTTCAGCAGTTTGCCGGCGTGATGGCTTTGCGTATACATGAGTGTAGACATGGAGAGGTTAATCTTCCTCTCTCTTAACACTAGAACGGCCGAGGCGGTCAATTTGACGCAGGTGTCAAATTGACCGCCTTGGCCGTTCTGGTATTAATCCTTTTGGGGCTACCCTGGAGCGGGCCATGGGGATTTTGTTGGTCTAGTACCTCGGTAAATACAGCTGTAAATATTTTGTATAAAATGAAAACAATATGTTCGAATTTTTTGTGACGATACCAAGTAGTTGATATACGATCAGCACAAATATATTATTGAAATAGTATACCAGATAACACTGTTGTATAAACTATCTAAAGTGTGCATAGCATAATTGTAGAGCTAGCTTTTATATATTTTCCTCTTTCCTGTAAAATTTGCTTGGCTACTTTTCCAGGGTCAAGTTATTTTCTTCAACCTTTTTCCGTACCCGCCTCTGACAGGGAGGGTGGGGAGAGAGCCTTATGCTTTTCTATCCAGTTTTCTACTACTGTTAGAATAATAAAAAAAAATGAACTAGTTTAAAAGCAGGAACCTCCCCGAGTGGACCGAAAGGTCTTTGAGGCTTCCTCTTGTTCTTGTGTGTGTGTCTCTCTCTCTCTATCTCTCATTTGCGGAACTCCATGGGTAAGAGAGAGTTGCTGTCCATTCTCCTCTCGTCGTAGCCAGCTACAAGTGAGTGATCAGGGATTTTACACGAAAACCTGTCCAGTTAGTTCTTGAAACTATTCAGGTTGGCGAGCTGGAGGTTCCTCAATTCTTTCGGCAGCACGTTAAAGAGTTTTGGGTCCCGCATTCTGAAAGTACTTTCCATCTTCGTTTTCATAGCCCCCCTGGTCAGCCGCAGTTCGGATGGTACATAATCTGCCTCGTCTCTCACTCCAATGTGTTTCTATTTCATCTTTAAAGTTTGGGACATATCCCTCGAGTATTTTCCATGTGTATGTTACTGAATATAGGAGTAGAGTAAAGTTACAAGAACCAGTAGTCTTCATCTTTCGTTTCCTCTATTTTAGATGCTAAAAGTCCTTTGCCTTTACGAAGGATATTAAACAGCTCTAAATATGATAAGTGTTCTTAAGACTAACATTTTCCATGAAGTCCTTCCGTAATTATGTATTAATTTTGTATTAATATAAATTATGTTTTAGTTTTCAAGATATATATATAAGCAAACAACCACAGGGAAAAGGAAAAGTAAACACGAAATCCGAGCGCTTTCGTGATATATTCACATCTTCAGGGACAATATGTGAATATATCACGAAAGCGCTCGGATTTCGTGTTTACTTTTCCTTTTCCCTGTGGTTGTTTGCTTATATATATCTTGAAAACTAAAACATAATTTATATTAATACAAAATTAATACATAATTACGGAAGGACTTCATGGAAGATATTAGTCTTTAGAACACTTATCATATTTAGAGCTGTTTAATATAATTTGTAAAGGCAAAGGTCACGTGACGGACGGGATCTAAACAGTATTACGTTGGATGAACCATCTACGGGTCACTACACCATTTGAACGCACGCGGAGGACTTTCATTCATCCAACTGGTGAACAGACCCAGCGTCACTTAACTTCGCTGATTTAATCGGAAGCGGTGTTGCGAGTAACCACGACATATCCCAGTGTTTTAAGAGCAATTTGCGCAAATACTTTATATACGAATGACTAGACGTTAACACCTCAGATAAAATCCTTCACTCATCTCCGACGGACAACGAATCTTTATAAACGGAAGTTCAGATATGGTAATCTGCGAATGATTCATAATTTTCTACCAAGACTTTATATATATAGAAATATCTATCCATAATTGTATTATAAAGACTTAAAAACAGATAAGGTTTGTACGCGTTCAATCTATGAAATGAATGAATGAAAGGCGAGATAATCTTTTGTCACACTTTTTAATCACAGACAAACATCCGAAATGAAAAAAAAATCTCTTTAATGTCTTCAGTTATTTAGTTTCGGAAAACCCGTATTACGTACCCGTTTGTAGCCGGGTTTTTTTTTTTTTTACCGCTGAATCGTGTCTCGGTTAAACCCGATTAAAAACGCTTACGCACTAATCGGCAACAATCGGGGTTCGAAATTGTATCGAATATATTGATCGATATTCAGCGACGAAATTTAGAAAAATTTCAAACCCGGATTGTTGCCGACTAAATATGTAAACGGTTCCAATTGGTTTTAAGAGGGACACGTTTCAACGATGAAAAACGGCAATGAACGTCCGTGATGCAAATTTAAGTAGTTCCGAACGAGATCGAATCTATACATTTTTCGGAGGAAATTTTGGACCTTGAAGATATTCGTAACTTTTAAAATATTCTCCCAAAAGTGGGTATAAATTTGAATCGGGCCAATAAACGTACAGGAGCTCAGTACGACATTTAAATCGTACTGTATATGTTATTCTTTGAAAGGTGTCAAACAGAATTGGACGTGGGAAACTATTCTGGGGTTACAACGAGACAAACCTCATCCTGTAAGCGTATATAAACAGCATACACACTAAAGGATAATTGGCATGCTTAAATACTATAGGGATAACTTCATTTAAAAGTTGAGTATCTTTGTATGATAAAATTTAACATATACGAAACTAACCTTGGGTAAGTTATAAACTTTAATGGAACCTGCCTTTTGTCTTGCCTTTTGTAAACAAAGAAACGTTCCACCAAATGTGATACTCCCAAGAAACAAAATTTTATTATTTAAATGACCGTGTGAAATACAGCAAGAAGCCTTCTTAGTCAAGTCTTACAAACGTTTCAAAAGAATATATATATATATATATATATATATGAAAATTATTTCACGAAAGTAACATGTGAAAAATATTTATGATGAATAAAACCACGAAGGAAAGGAAACACAAAACGGTGCTCAAGCGCTTCCGTCTCATTAGACGAAAGCGCTTGAGCACCGTTTTGTGTTTCCTTTCCTTCGTGGTTTATTCATCATATATATATATATATATATATATATATATATATATATATATATATATATATATATATATATAAACGCAAACTGAATGTAGCTCAAGGTGATTTAAAGCACGGTTTCTGATACTGTTTTCAAAGTTTTGATTTTAGTGGCTGGTTTTGTATATATATATATATATAATATATATATATATATATATATATATAATATAGAGAGAGAGAGAGAGAGAGAGAGAGAGAGAGAGAGAGAGAGAGAGAGAGAGAGAGAGAGAGAGAGAGAGAGAGAGCCTGTGTATGTGTATAAGGAGGAACTGCACAAATCACATTAAGATTGGCAAGTAGCTTTCATGCAAATGATTGCATGAAACGTTCATAAACAGCTCGTATAAAAAGACAAAATTCCGTGAAATTCTAACCGTTGTAACATATCGTTCATGAAAAACAGAATTCGCGCTACAAAAGTTGGTGCCAAAAAAGGATTTCGGTATCATAAACATTACGCGTTTCCTTCCTCGCTTTACGTGTTTCGCTCGTGCTTCCATTATTCGTTAAGAACCAGCGCCCGTGTTTCATTCGGTATCACCTTTTACGCATAAACGAAATGAAGACACTGAGATCGGGGGTTCGACTCCCGATATTGTTGGTAATAATAATTCAGGAGTTAGCGTAATGGGTCGCATTCGTTGGGCCTGAGCGCTATGCGCCAATTTTTGGCCCTCCTGATCGATTACTATCATCAGTTTTACGTTTTAAATGCGCGTAAATGCCACGTATACGCCGCTTAAATTACTATCGTTTATAAAAACTTCCCCGTTCGGATCCCAGGTAAAGTCGTAGGTCCCCTCCGTCGTATGACCTCAGATGTCGCGAAGGAGTTCAAACAACCTCACAACACACAAAAACACACACTCTCGTTAATTTAGAATTCTTTTTGTACTCATTCTTACACAGTGGAATTAATATTCGTGCAACATCTGTATAAAAATCAAGGTGTCACTTTGGGAAAAACACAGGTTTTTTTTTTTTGAAGATTGTCTGAAATATTTTATCCACTTTGTTCAGGTTGATACATTAATGTTAAAAAAAATATTATTATTATTATTATTATTATTATTAGTAGTAGTAGTAGTAGTAGTAGTAGTTTAGCACACAACTGTGACGACTGTGTAAAACCATGATCTTTTTTACTTTTTCAATTGTGGTTGCCGACATTTAACCTAATCTAAGTGACCTAACTTAGCCTAGCCTAACCTAACCTTCATTATATTGCCTTTTATGATAACATGTCATGATTTTCAGTGAAAAAGAAGTTTGAAACTATAGCGACACTGGTATTGTCGCGATAAGCAGGTTCATATTGCGATGAGCAGGAGTGTGTAGCCTAAACATTGCTTCGACTTAGTGGATTTCGTTAGGTATCCAAAACACACACACACACACACAAATATTTTTCACGTGTTACTTTCGTGAAATAATTTTCATACATATATATATATATATATACTGCCATAAGGATCAGTCATAAACATATGATTTGCTTTTATTTACAGTAAATTTGAAAGTCAATACAAAAATAATTTTAAGTATTTACAAAAGCCATTTTGGTCAGCGGTCACAACTCAAAGCCAAATTTATCTGCATTTATGATTGTGAATTAATTTTTCTAGGTCAGAAGTGACCTTTTGGCATATGACCTTATATGACCTCGTGTGTAAGTGCTACATTTGCCATAATTACGATACGAGTAACTGATGTTCGCGTACGAAACAGATGTTTTCAGTGTCATGTGGATGCCAAATATTTTATTATATTTGAGAAACAATATATACCTTTGGTTAGCTTCCGCGCGAATTGTTCATTCTGACGAAGGTCAAGCTTTTCACTCCACCTTAGACCTACAGTTTAACGTGGAATCCGAACCACGCCCCACCAGCAGCCCAGCGTCTTAACTACTAGGCCACCCAGGGTACCCATTTATCTAGCAACCACTTTCTTTATTGTGTAGAAGGATGAACAGCTGGGTTTTGCTGCGCACCGGCTGCCGTCACCGGGGCTCGAACCCGGGGCCGATGGATTCGTAGTCAGCGACGCTAACCACTACACCACCGATATATAATAGATAATATATAATATTAATAATAATATTGAACTATTTCGCAATAAGTATTTTATATATATATATATATAACTTGGTTGAATGGTTTGTTCTTAGGGAAGCATAACTTAGCGAGGAATAGGAGGACGAAAAGATGGTACATGTTTATTGACAGACGTTTCGGAAAAATTCAATTTCCATCATCAGTGCTAAAAATTTTAAAACAAGTTTTTACTCGTTTTAAAATTTTTAGCACTGATGATGGAAATTGAATTTTTCCGAAACGTCTGTTAATAAACATGTACCATCTTTTCGTCCTCCTATTCCTCGCTATATATATATATATATATATATATATATATATATATATATATTTTAGAATTTTATTTTATTAATTTTCTAATATGAAGTTGCATCCTTCATGTGTTTATCTGTCTATGCCAAAACGGATGCATAAATTAGTGCCATTTCCTTCGTGGCAGATGGCACTTTTTAATTTAAAATAATATTTTGTACGTTCGTAGTGTAATAAAATATTTTTTAATAAAATAAAAAATAAATGCAATAACCAAGTTTTATAATTAGAAATTATGGTATGGTAGAATATGTTATAACAATAATTATTGTAGCCTACATTTCTTGCGTTTTCGATTTGGAGCGAATTTAATTGTTTCTCCTTTTAAAGCATCTTACATGGTTTTATTCCTGTTAGAGTTTTGCGAACTTACCTATACTCCGATACGTTTTTATAACTATTTAACCAAATTAAAGTACGTCATTTAGCATTATGGTAGGGATTTCCAATTTGTTTTTTATCCTACGTCCTCTTCAAAATGATGTCAGTCCTTCACGGCTCCCTTGTTTCAACTGCAAATGCGTGGTATTCATGAAGCATGAGGAACCATCCTCTGCCTCCAAATTATATAGCAACTAGTGGTCCGTATCCCACGTAAAACTGTAGGTCCCTTCGTCATATGACCTTAGATGTTGTGAAGGCTAAACATACATGATACATACATACATTTCCAAAATTTCATTTCCCAACGAAAGTGTGTAGAAAATAAAGTGAATACATCCATTCATACAGATGTCCTGGTAGACCAGCGCCTCCGAACATGGCAAAATTTCACACCTGTGCCACCACATACGCCGTGTGTGGTGGCGCTTTTAACCCTTATCAAAAGGAGGTTAACCCCATCTAAACAAAATACATGGAATGTATTTTATTAATACCCATAATCATTATGAGGACGCATTAAAAATTAATGTTTTATTTATGAATGTACGGAGGATGTCCGCAAATTATCTTTACAAATTCAATTGAAATTTAATTAAATTTGTAAAGCTAATTTCTAGACACTCTGTCCGGCATTTTTAATGATGGAGAATACAATTGCTGAAAATGTCCATTTCTTTACTTTTTATATTACATTTGCTAACCTCCTCCGATCTCCCCCGCCACCCTTCAGTAGATCTTGCGCGCCCACAATTTGGGAAACGCTGGTCTACGGTTATTCACGTTTTCGTCATCTATCAGGAAATAAGATGAGGGTGGTCGCTGCTTCAATAAACAAAGTTAGATCGAACACAATTAGAACGACTCGTTAACTATTATGTAAAATTAAATTAATTAACTAAACCTGAAAAATAAATTTAAGAATGGCCTTTAACAAACATATATATATAATTTCATCACAAATAAACGCGTGAAATACATGTAATGCACACCCATAAGGGAAAATAAAAAGCGATTCCAAAATCTTTCGTGTATTCAACAGTACACCTCGTCAGGGAATTCCCTGACGAGTTGTACTGTTGAATACACCTTGGAATTGCTTTTCATTTTACTTTTGTAGGTATGCATAATATTTTGAGTATATATTCATCCTGTTATGAGGGTTACGAAGGTGAAAATAGTGTTTGAGGTTTGTTGAACCTCCCAAGTAGCAGCAAAGGACACGTAACGGAGGGAACCTACAGTTTTACGCGGGATCTGAACCATCTAAGGGTTGTTCTATCATCCTAGCGCGAGAACGGCCAACCATTCAACTAATAAAGAGACCCAACGTTGCTAATCTTTAACGGGAAGCCTCGTTTCGACGTGACTTTATTAATGGAGCAAGAAATTGCATTTCTCTTATTATATCAAAACTGTAGAATTCATTGCATGAGGTTTTATAAATATACTCAGAATTATTATATCAGGTTTTTATTATTATATATTTTACAAAAACTACATTGGAGAAAAATAGTATAATAGTAATAAAATGCAAAACTTAATTTAGTTTACCTACAAGAGAGTTTTCTTTTATATCCATTTTCTTTTTAGTGTTGGACGACTAATTTAAATCATATAGTAATAGCACACGCATCATTACTAGAATGCCCGCTGCGCTTTGTATAGCAAACGCCCCCCCGAAACAACAACCAGTTGGGGACTGGGAAGGGGGTGTATGTTACCAAAACCTTCGCTAGTTCTTCCTTCATGTGTATACTAAATTTGAAGACTGCCCAAGTCGTTTAGGCGTGTATAAACGAACATAGAACAGACAGACACACCGACAGATATCATCCCCTATCTATATAAATAAGATATCAGTATGAAACCAATGATATGTAATAATCAACATAATAAACTGAAATACCATATATATATATATATATATATATATATATATATATATCAGGGGTGGGAAAACTGACAGCTATATCGGTCCGAGTTTTTAGTTTAGTTTTTGCTAAACCAAAATATCAATTTGAATTTCAGTTATTCAGTTTTTTTCAGTATTAGTGTTTCGGTTTTTATTTTTTTTCAGTTTCAATTTTATATCGACATTTTAGATGATATTTTGTGCCAGTAAACTCGTTAATAAAATATGAAAATCTATAATAAATGAGATCACCCGAAGATCAGGGCCCCCAGCCTTCGTTAGTTATCCTTATAAGGCAAACTAACGAAAATATCATGACCTAACCTAACCAATCGTTAGGTCAACTGTACGCCCTTAACGATTGGTTAGGTTAAGTCGTGATATTTTCATTAGTTAACCTTATAAGGATAACTAACAAAGGCTGGTGGCCCTGATCTTCGGGTGATCCAATAAATAAATATATATGCTTGTATTTATAGCTGACTAGATCACCCTTTTACAATTATTTAGAAATAGGGCTCATAACATGAAATACTGTAATTACATCTTAAAAGAAGCTGAAAGTACAAATTAAATTAATCTAAAATTATTCTTTTCAAAATACATAAATACATAGGCTAATTTAGGTTAATTTACTTAATATGGTGTAACAGTAGGTTGTAGAATTATAAGTAGCTTTATAACCTTATAACTACCAACTTGACTTTCGTGGGAAGAGAGACCAACGCACGGAACTGCAACGAGATTGACGAGGAGGTTAAAATTTGAAACAGTATAACGAAACCAATTAACAGATATTTAATATTCCAATAACAGTATTCCAATTGATATTCCAACTGATAGGGATAGGAAATCGATATGAACTGGAATCGATAAATTGATAAAATTGAATTTTTCTTTCAAACTGAAATCGAAATTTTTTTTGAAAACTTCTTCTTTCTCTTCGCCCGTTCCCGCCTCTATGCGGGGTCGGCGTTTCTGACCAGCCTCCTCCACACAGCCCGGTCCTGGGCTTCTTCCTCCGACAAACCCTTCTCCCTCAAATCGTCCCTCACCTTCTCCACCCACCTTCGCTTCGGTCTGCCTCTCTTTCTCCTGCCATACACCTCCATATTCATCGTTCTCTTACCCACATAATCTTCGTCCCCTCTCATCACATGTCCATACCATTTCAGTCTACTTTCTTGTATCTTCCTCGAGATTTCTCCAACCTTTGTTGTGCCCCTTATCCTTTCATTCATTACTCTATCCAACCTTGTCACTCCGCACATCCATCTCAGCATTCTCATCTCCGTTACATCTAGTCTTTTCTCATGATCTTTCTTTATAGCCCAAGACTCAGCCCCATACATCATAGCCGGTCTTACCACAGTCTTATACACTTTTCCCTTAACCCTTGCGCCTATTCTTCGGTCACACAACACCCCTGAAACTTTCTTCCAATTTTTCCAACCAGATTGCACTCTGTGTGTTATTTCTGTGTCCAGCTCACCGTCCTCAGCCACTGTCGATCCCAAGTACGTAAACTTACTCTCTTTAACCTCGCTCCCTCTAAACTAATTTCTGAGTCTTGATTTTCGTAGAACCTCAGGTACTCCGTTTTCTTTCTGCTGATTTTCAACCCTCTGTCTTCAAAAGTCCTCCTCCATTCCTCCAATTTTCTTTCTACTACTTCTCTCCTGTTGCTGCACAGAACAATATCGTCTGCAAAGAGCATACACCAAGGGGATTGATCTTTTATCCCCTGGGCCAACACATCCATAATCAAAACAAAAAGGTACGGGCTCAAAGAAGATCCCTGATGTAGACCAACCCTCACGGGGAACCATTCCGTTACACCTACACTACTCCTAACCTGGGTCCTTGCTCCTTCATACATACTTTGCACCAACCTAACGTACTTCTCCGGCACACCTTTCTCTCTCATACACCTCCAAACCTCCTGGCGTGGCACTCTATCATATGCTTTCTCTAGGTCGATGAAAACCATGTGCAGTCCCTTTTGTCGCTCCCGGTGTTTCTCCATCAACTGCCTCAGTGCAAAAATCGCATCAGTTGTTCCCCTACCTGGCATAAAACCCAACTGCTCTTCCCCCACGGTTGTCTCTTCTCTTAACCTTTTCTCTATAATCCTTTCCAAACCTTCATCGTGTGTGACATAAGCTTTATTCCCCTATAATTTCCACAATCCTGGATGTCCCCCTTCTCTTTGTAGATAGGTACGAGTGTACTATCCCCCCACTCCTCCGGCATTTCCTCTTTGAAAACTGAAAAATCGAAATCTATATTTTTCATTTAAATTTTTTTTTTAAATTAAAGAGGGTTCTTTTTTTTTTAAAAGAAGTTAAGATATTTTTAATTCAAATTTACTAACGCCAGAGACAAATTGTCAAACAAAAAATACATTCGGGGTATTGAGACGTTACACTTCGTCTTATCCCGTAAGATTATCCCTTATAAGCTTATAGCTTATTCCTTATTCGCCTCCCTCTTCATACAGGTGGATAGATATCACGAGTAAGGAGAAAAAGTCACACCAAGATGAGAAGTGGATTAACACAAAAGTGAAAAAAATATCGGACAATTGCGTGACTTTAAGCATGCAGCTTAATTTTTAAGTATCATTTTATCCGAAGCCTTCGAAAGCGAAAGATCAATCTTGTTGACAAAGAATAACAGCTGCGCCTTACACTATCATACGAAATTAAATCAATAATAATTAAAGACTTCATGAGGAATATATAACTCAGAGAGAGGAATAAATATTAAATATTTGAAACTAAGAAAATGTCGATTTAAATCATAAACTGAAAGCGAAAAACTGATATCGGAATCGGAACTGATATTTTGTTTTTACAAAAACTGAAATCGAAAATCGAACTGATTTATTTTTCAGTTTTCCACCCCTTGCTAATTAACAATATTTATTTAATTAATATTTTATACAATGAACAAATTAATATATCTTAATGTATTAAGTATTGTATCGTTGTGTTTCTTATATCATGCCCAATTATATATATATATATATATATATATATATAATATTGAATAAAACCACGAAGGAAAGGAAACACAGAGTGGTGCTCAAGCGCTTTCGTCTAATGACATCCTCAGGAACACTGAAGTAAATAAAGAGTTCAAGACTACATATAGGTTACAAATATATATATATATATATATATATATATATATATATTATAGAAATAAAATTGTGGGAGGAGCATACAAATTTGTAAGTAAAACTACCAATTTTAGCACTTTGCCCGAAATTGATAGTTTTCCTTATAGTCCGGTTGCACGGGGTGGGAACCCTGCATTGTTTGTTATAAAGCAAATCTTGACATATTTTGAAAGCTTATACCACCCACCCCATTCAAGAATCTATCGGGTGTACACCTGATCCCCGCTTGGCTTTTTCAATATGGCTGCCATTTTCCAAGATGGCCGGCGAAACTGAAAAGTCCCATATCCTGGTCAATACTTGATGGATTTTGATGATCTTGGTGTCATTTCTAGGAGTGTTTTAGGATGATGAGTCGATCTCGAGGGGTTGCAGATACTTTGGGAGTCGTTTTGACCCGCATTCGTCAATACTCAAGGTCATTGGAGGTCAAACGCCCCCCGAAATAAAGAATATCCCATATCCCGGGCAGTCGTGGAGATATTTTGGTGATCTTACTGTCGTTTTTATGGTTTTGGGCGAGACTGAGTAGTTCTATAGGCACATGGTAACAGTAGGATATCATTTTGCAACTCCATGGGTCAAGTCAAAGTCATTTGAGGTTAAAGTTTGGCCTTTAAATATGATAATGCCACAGTTGACATCACTGTATTTGCTTTATTTCAGTGACAATTTCTACAATCTAGCTAACTGCTGAGCACTTAACATCTTTTCTGCAGATAAAACCAGATCATAATGCTTAAATGACATAACCCACATTATATGGATATGGATATTCGGATATAAACCACAATTTATGCTGAAGTGCAGGGCACATGCATTCTATGGAAGGTTGCAAAGCTACAAGATATGACCTCGTAAGCAAAACAAAGCTCAAAGCTCAAAGCTGGGGGATTGGCATTGACAACTTTGATGCAGTTATTCACATTAGGTAACCATTTATTGGGGGCAAATATCAAAAGACATGGTTGTGTCAGGATCATCAGTCTGCTCTTCGTTTGCGTTTTGGGTCAATGGATTGTTGCAATCCAAGCCGCTGCCACACGCACAGAACATTGTGCAAGGGATTCTGCGTCCCATGCAGCCGCAGCGACTCCCCCTGCATGCTGATTGTGATTCACACCCACATCTGATTAGTTTCAGAACTTCATCTGGTGCTAAGCACACTCCTTCACCAACTGTTTTTGGGATGAGAGCTCTGTTTGTTTCGTCTCTCTCCCACCCATAATGCACAGGATCAAGTGGTGGTGGGTCAGACTTTAGCGTATCGAGCCAGTTCGCCACAGTGTAGTGGGCTCTGAGCACATTTTGATGGAAAGCTTCAGTTGTTGGTGGTAGAGAACATAGTTTGGGTGCAGCATTTCCCGACTTCCCTGTCTTCTGAGCCCATACTCGCTGACGACACTCAGGTAGAGATGAGGATTTCTTATACCCATAGCATGCGACAATGAACGCTGTTGCCTCTTTCTCGATATGGTCAAAGCATGCATCAAGGGACCCCAGCTTGTCTAGCTTCTGACCCTTCTTGGCTGTGGCAATGGCAGTGGCTTTGCCGATGCCATGTATTGCTGCAACTGTGTCACAACCACTCAAAGCGTGTAGTTTGAGGATTTGTGGGATGATGTCTTTGTGCTGGGTTACAGTTGCTTGGATGTCCACTGATTTTCTGCCACGCACTGGAGACTCCATAATCATGGGACAGCCTAGTTTCTTAAATTCATAGAAGTGAGTCAGCATGGCAAACACGTCTGTGTCATCACAAATGATGGAGATGCGGGCATCAGAATCTTTTTCAGCTTGTGCGATAGCGTGTTGTGTTATTATCACGTCAGCCTCTTCATGAGATGATGAGAGCTCCAATGCTGCTCGACTCCTGCCTCGCACAATGGAAGTCGGTATGGTCTGCCATCCTGCAAGCACTAGCTCATGGTCTTGGGTTACAGTTGCGAGATACTCACTGTCAGCAAGGATTTGCTCACAGAGTAGCCTGTTTAGTTGCTCCTTGTTCGCGGTGCACATGAGAACAGCGTTTCTTGTAGGCATGGGGTGTTGAGGTCCAGCTTGTGAACTCTGCTGCTCTTGCTTCTCATTGCCCGAGTGCTTGATTTCGGAGAGAAATCATAGTAGCGATCAAAAGCTAGTACTACAGATGCATGAGAAAGATGTTTCGGTAGCCATACTTTGAAGGTTTGGATAAATGTAGCAACTGTGCCACTAGCAGGCCAGTCGACTGTCCACAAAACAGCTGACACATCCATGATAACAACTGTTGGTCGACCCCATGTTCGAGAGGATGTTTCCACTCCCAAGTTCTGCTTCAATGCGGACTTAGCTGCAGTTCTCATTAGGCCATCTGGTTGGAACAGTGCGGGTGGGTATGCCGCGAGCTCTGTTGAGAATACATGGGTCAAGTCAAGTTCGCGTTCGCTCATCAGCAAACCGATGACGCGTGCATAAATCGCTTCTTGGTCCATAACCAAGTGGGCACCCACCTTGATATGCTTCATTTTACTTGCAAAGGTGATGACATGTTTGGAAATAAGAGGAATAATGAGACATATTGGAATTCACCTTACCCTGGGGAAAATAATCCCTGATTTCATTTTAAACCCTATAGAACTACTCAGTCTCGCCCAAAACCATAAAAACGACAGTATGATCACCAAAATATCTCCACGACTGCCCGGGATATGGGATATTCCTTATTTCGGGGGGCGTTTGACCTCCAGTGACCTTGAGTATTGACGAATGTGGGTCAAAACGACTCCCAAAGTATCAGCAACCCCTCGAGATCGACTCATCATCCTAAAAACCCTAGAAATGACACCAAGATCAAAATCCATCAAGTATTGACCAGGATATGGGATTTTTCAGTTTCGCCGGCCATCTTGGAAAATGGCGGCCATATTGAAAAAGCCAAGCGGGGGTCAGGTGTACACCCGATGGATTCTTGAATGGGGTGGTATAAGCTTTGAAAATATGTAAAAATTTGCTTTATAACAAACAATGCAGGGTTCCAGTAAAATTAGGGTTTGTGCTACCGGACTATTACAAATTTGTATGCTCCCACAATTTTATTTCTATATTTATTATATATACCTTATGAACCTTATGTTGTTTCGTGCGTTGGTCTCTCTTCACACGGAGGTCAAGCTGGTGGCCCCGCCTCTAGGTCTGGCCTGGTGGAGGAGCGAGTTGCTTTCTTGCGCTCTCCACCGTACATAGCCAGGCACGCCCGGCTCCTCTGGTACTGTCCTGAGCCAGGCATCCAGTCTTTTCTTGAAGACTTCAACTTTGACCCCCGTTACGTTTCTGAGGTCCTTAGGAAGCTGGTTGAAAAGTCTTGGCCCCCTGACAACCAAGCTATTTTCCTTCAGGGTTGAGGAGGTCCCTTGTCGTGCCTTTAATTTGGGAACACTACACATTCTGCCTTTCCTATTTTCCAGTGTTGTTTGAATGGTAATTGGGTTTAGTTTTAGGTTTGGTACCAGTTTTTCGATCATTTTCCATATGTAGATTATGATGTACCTCTCTCTTCTTCTTTCCAGTGAGTACAGATTTAGTTTACGTAGTCTTTCCCAGTAGTTGAGTTCTTTGCATCCATCAATCTTGGCTGTGAAATGCCTTTGCGTTTCTTCTAGTTTATTAGTTTCTTCCTTTTTATATGGGGACGTCAAAACTGAGCAGTATTCAAGTTTTGGTATAATCAGTGTTTTTAGCAGGGGAATCATTACTGTCCTGTCCCTTCTCTTGAACGTTCTTAGAACCTGTCCGGCGACTCTTTTTGCTTTATTTATCGCTATCTGATTTTGTGTTTCGAATTTCGCATCATCTGTCATTATTATCCCTAGATCAATCGCTTTCATGCTTCTCTGAATTTCCTGTCTATCTGGAGCGTAATATGCAGTCTGTTTAAGTTCTTCTTTTCTTCCATATCTCAAGAGCTGAAATTTCTCGGCGTTGAATGACATGTTGTTGTCTTCTGACCATTTGTATATTTTGTTCGTGTCCCTCTGCAAGGCCTCCACGTCATGTACATCGCTGATTTTTCTGCTGATCTTTGTATCGTCTGCAAAGGATGTTACTATACTATTGCTGTTTACTCCGCTGTCTATGTCTGTTAGCATGATAATGAACAGGAGTGGGGCCAGTACATATATATATATATATATTTTTTTTTTGTAGCCTATATATAGTCTTGAACTCTTTATTTACTTCAGTGATCCTGAGGATGTCATTAGACGAAAGCTCTTGAGCACCACTGTGTTTCCTTTCCTTCCTGGTTTTATTCATCATAAATATTTTTCACATGTTACTTTCGTGAAATAATTTTATATATATATATATATATGAAAATTATTTCACGAAAGTAAATTGTCCTCCTTGAAGTCGAGAACAAATGTTGATACGACTGACGAAGCTTTCTCTCACATTCTGGAGGATTTGTGCTGTGATTGTTGCACATTCTGTACATACATTGTGTTTGAGCTCTTCCAAAGTTTTTGGGCGCCCTTCGTATACGCGCGCCTTTAAACAGCCCCACAAGAAAAAGTCAAGGGAAGTTAGATCAGGGGACCGTCGCGGCCATTTCACAGGGCAACGGCGTCCAATCCATCTCCTTGGAAGGGTTGTATGCAACCATTCACGCACGGGTCTGGAGAAATGTATTGGCGCGCCGTCCTGTTGAATAAACATGCGGCGCATTTCACGGATGGAAATACTGTCTATGTATTGCATTAGCTTTTCCTGTAGCGTAGTTAGGTACATGTCGGAGTTGACGTTATGGTCAAAGAACATGGGTCCCACGATCCTGTCGCCGTGGATTTCGCACCACACGGTCATCCGCGGATCCGTTTGATGATGCCTTTTGTCGACAGTGTGTGAGTTATCGGCTGCCCAATAAACAGTGTTATGGCGGTTACCCTGACCATGCAAGTGGAAGCACGCTTCGTCACTGAACATGATGTCCGCTGCTAACGTCGGCTGATGCCTACACTCTTCGAACCATTAGCAAAACTGAAGACGTAGCTCATGTACTGAATGTAGCTTATACGGATGAAAGCGAGACCTTTCGAGAATGCGCTCCAAGCTGCTGAAGAGTCCTGTTATCTGTGCTACTTTTCTGGTTGAATGCTGTGGACTACAAGCTACTTTAGCTAGTACATCGACACACGATTCCTCATGAATAATGCCTGTCTCCTTCAAGACTTCCAGTGTTCGCCCATCGAACGATGATTCGGCTTTGGCTTCATAGGGTGCCGGCGATGGAATTCTTCACATGCCTCTGTTTGACTCATTCCAGCAACGTGGAGGAGCACTAGTTCCACTTTTTCTGACGGGGTATACTTTATGAGGTCAGCCATTTCTAGTAGTTATCTGAAACATAAAAATAACATGAACAACAGATAAAAACTCCCATTGCACATGACTTATGACTTATACTGTCTGAATGTTTTTTTTTATCTCTTATCTTGACTAGGTCAAAATCCTTTCTTTTTTTAATCTTAATTTTTTTTATTCGTTTAAAAATCTTTTTTTTTAAGAATGAAACATTAACTTATTTAGATTAAAAAAGAAGGGATTTAACAAATGATCTTTTTATTTTATAAAGTTTGAATAAACAATATCAATTTTGATTTCAGTTTTAAGTTTTTCATTTTATCTTATTTCAGTTTTAGTAAAAATTTTCAATTTCAGTTTTTTTCCATTTTCAATTTTTTTAAATAGGTATAATTTTTTTCAGTTTATCGATTCTGGTTCATATCGATTCCCCACTCCTGATATATATATATATATATATATATATATATATGAAAACTATGATGTAATATACACAGACTTTGCCAAAGCATTCGACAAGTGTGACCATGGAATCATAATGCATAAACTGGAAAATATGGGAATAACAGGAAAAGTAGGGAAATGGATATATAATTTCCTAAGTGAGCGGCGGCAAGTCGTTGCAGTTCAAGGAATATCTTCATCAGAATCAGAGGTCCTCAGGTCAGTACCACAAGGAACAGTATTAGCTCCACTACTGTTCATAATCATGCTAACTGACATAGATGAGGACGTTACCAGAGACAGCGCAGTAACATCCTTTGCCGATGACACAAAGATCAGTAGAAAAATAAAAACCCCAGAGGATATAGGATCTCTACAAACAGACATGAGCAGAATCTACAAGTGGACGGGAGACAACAATATGAAATTTAACACTGAGAAATTTCAACTGTTAAGGTATGGAAAAAGGGAGGACCTAAAATCCATGGAATACTATACCCCAAATGGACAGGAAATTCAGAGAAATTCTGAAGCAAAAGATTTAGGAGTTATAATGACTGATAATGCTAAATTTGAAATATAAAATAAGATTGCAGTAAACAGAGCAAAGTGACTAACTGAGCAGATACTGAGAACCTTTAAACGAAGGGATAGGAATATAATGATTCCTCTATTGAAAACACTGAACATACCCAAATTGGAATACTGCTCGGTCCTAACATGCCCATATTAAAAAGAAGACATTAGACAGCTGGAAGGGATTCAGAGAAGCTTCACAGCCAAGATCAATGGGTGCAAAGAACTAAATTCCTGGGGAAGGTTACGCGAATTAAACCTATATTCACTGGAAAGGAGAAAAGAGAGATACACCATTATTTACACTTGGAAAATAATGGAGGAACTAGCCCCTAATCTTACTCTGAACCCTATAACAGTCTAGGGTGTCAATTTGGGAGGTGAAAATTAATTTTTGCCAATTCCTTCACTGAGGGGTTTTAAAAATATGTTTTTGGATGTGAAGAATTCAAATCTGCTATTATTTTTGTGATTGCTCAACACTTAGCTTGGTAAATCTACGATTGATTAAAAAGCACATAAATTGCTCTCGGAAAACAACATTTATTAATTTTAGCTTCTCAAAATGTCAGGTAATGCTATAAAAATTTTAGTTTCTCTGCATAAAACATATCCTAGTAATCATAAAACATATCCTTGTAATCATAAAACAACATTAGAAAGTAATGACATCAGTAAAAAAAAATATTTAAACAAGTTTCATCAAGTCTTGCTTTGATTCGTTCTTGGACATCAGCCGCCGACTTGCTTCTTGGCCTCCGATATAGCCCTCACGTTTCTCATGTGTATACACTATACACCCTGCCTGCTGCCTCTGTGACTTGTTTCACACACCTCTCTATTGACTGAGCATGACAGGGCCACTGTGGAACTTGCATAGGCTTGTCAAAGAACTTCTTTACTTCCGCTGTAGTCAGTTTACATGTCAAAGGAGGTTCAAATACCCCGTCAGACCAGTCTGTCAGCTCCAACACGGAAGAAGCGAAGCACTGGGGTTGATGGAAGGTGTCTTCCTGGGACGTACAGAAAGATCTCCAAGTGTGTCATCATCTCCACCCCTCATGTCAACAATCTTTTGGACACCAGCTCTCCTCTCCTCTCTGTCATCTGAGCACAAGAGTGTCTGGATTATCATTTCGCTGAATGCATACCATGCTGAGCGCTTGATGGTTGGCAAAACAGCATCCACTACAGCCTTCTTTTGCAGCCTAACTAGCCGCAGCTGAAACAAGATGTGGCGTGGGCCTTCCACCCAAGAGTGTTTTACTTTGATGTTGAACCAACAGGGGTAGTACACACCAACAATGTATTCCACTATCAGTCTTAAGTTGTTGAGGGTTTTGCCTTTAAGGCCATGTTTTGAAACCCATATGCGACAAAGCCTGTTTGCTGTTGTCAACCACCTTGAATGGCTCACTGGACAATTTCAAGAAGGGTCAGATCTGTGGGAAGTTCTCCTGTCCTTATGGCCTGTGTGATCCTATACCCGTACGCTTGATCAGTAGAGAGATCCTTTACGACATTGTCACTCAGTGAAGTAAGAGGCTCTCCAATTGAGAGTTTGGTGAATGAAGGATCAATTTCAAGTTCGGTTGCAGTGTCTAGCATCTTGCCAATGTTACCTGTCCACTTGTTGTTAGACAAGGTCTTCCCATCCAGTGCTGTGATCAAGTGTCGCAGGGGTAACTCGTTAGTGTGGAGGGCACAAACCAACCAGATCAGCTTACGGCAAAGCTTGACCTCTACCCAATGCATGGAATCACCCTCCCAGCCAGTGTTAACATTTGTAGAATCACCTCCAATGGCCTGCAGGCTTTTATCAATGCCCTTCTTCTTCATGAAATCTACAAGATTATCAGCAATAACTTCAGCAGGTTTTTTTCTCGTTGAGCCTTTCTCAGGAGTGAAGTGGTAGAGATATCT
Organism: Bathynomus jamesi; assembly: GCA_023014485.1. NCBI lineage: Eukaryota > Metazoa > Arthropoda > Malacostraca > Isopoda > Cirolanidae > Bathynomus > Bathynomus jamesi. The sequence continues at coordinate 92,517 of JAJOZX010007064.1, forward strand.
TCCACCCAGGGCCGGCTCAAGGTACCGGCAACTCGGGCAGTTGCCCGGGCGCCACGTGCTAAGGGGCGCCACGTCATGTGTTTGGGATCTTGCAAATACAAAGGGAAAAATAGAAAAATAAATAAATAAAATAAAATAAAAGAGTCAAATGTGAAAAGTTCCTGATGTGGAGTAAAATTTTCAGGGATTATGACATTATATTAGCCAATAGCATTAGTACCAGACTACCAGTAAAGCTAAGGTCAGCTTGGCCTGACATGGGATGACATGTCACATGGGTTGATGTGGCCGCGTAGGTGAGCGTTGAGCACAAATTACATACGCCTGGCAGCGCTGCCATCCTTTAATATCTCATCAGTGTTGCCACTTTGTGGAATTTTTACATTTTTTTGTGGATTTACCTCAGACAAAAGTGGCAACACTGTCTCTCATATTTTCATACATGGTTCCATTTTGAGAATGTTTAGTTGTACTTTGAGTGAATATCGTTAATTGTAATAAACGCTTTATTCCTACATTTGTAGTTTTTCCTCATTGTGAACAAATTTTAAAATTATACTTGTAAGGGCGCCGAAGTTCAGCTTGCCCGGGGCGCCAGCAATCCTAGGGCCGTCACTGCTTCCACCTGGCTCACTGCACACAGAATAATGCTCTTCTTTGATGATGCTGGAGAACTGACGATCTGAATTGTCTGCTTTCAGCATAACTTTAGTTGTATCTTGACGGCCGTCAAAGAAGATGCAGTCAATTTCACCCTTCTTACAAAGATCATCAAATTCCTGATCCAGGGATCTCATAACTTTTTCTTGGGCCCTCTTGACTTTATTGTGATCAACTACAAGTCTCTTGTCTTCTTCAGTGATCAAGGCAGCAGTGGTGATGGCAGCTGTGGCACGCAGGCCAACACCATATCTGATGCTATGCATAGCAACATTAGGTATTTCTAATGTGTTGTACTCTGGCTTTTTATTGGAAGTTGAAGACGTGCTTGGTATTTCTAATGTCACTTCATAACTTCCATCCTTCCATCTTGAGCATCAGCTATTTGTTCTTCATTTTCATCATCAGAGAAAATTATTTCATTTGATGGCATTGAAACATCCTGCTTACTTGTCTGCTTATATTCAGCAAGCCTTCTTCTTTCGTCTTCTTGCCGCTTCTGCTTTTTGACTTGTCTGTTGTGCTCAGGTTGATCTGGCAAGCCAATCTGATGTGGTCCAATAGAACCAGACTTGTCTCTCTGACCTTTAATGAAAGCAAGTTCCTTCACATGGATCTTCATCTCCGTAGGGCATGTACAGTTAATGTGAGTTTCGTTTTTGCAACCAGCATCTGCAAGGCAGCCAAATTCAGAGCAGAGAACAATTTTACACTTGCAACTGAGGATGTCAAAAAGCTTGTCAAGTTTTGCAATGAAAGCCTCTTTGACATGTAGCTTTCCTCCCAAGAGATATGTTTTTGGCCTGCTCCCAGCTCTCTTGGATCTTGTTTAAGATTGTGACTCGTGAATTTACAACGGGGGCTACAAAAGAACTGTTTGCTCGTTCCCACTCAAGCACTTTAGGGTAAATGTCCTTTGCAAGACTGGCTGCTGGGTAGTTTCTCACATCCTCACCACTTTGTTCTCTTAGCAGTAGCCCATATTTCAGAACGTCTCGCAGAGTTGGGAGTTCAGAGGGCAACAACTCTCTACCAGTTCCAATTAGGTTGCTCATATGTGTGAATGTCCCCAGTCTTGTCCTCCTTTTAGAAGCCATTGTAGGTCAATTCCCACTGGTTAGGATGGTAGCACTGACGGACAAGTAATCTTCAGCACACTGATGAATATGTTTCAACCTGTGAAATAAGCAAAAACAGCAGTGCATTATATATACAGCATATATAATTATTAATATAATAATTATTATAATTCCACAAAAAAGTAAAAAAAGTCACTATTTTTATGTAGCTTCTTACCAAGCAAAACTAAATTATATTAAATTAACAAAAATATCTTTAGAATTCCTAAGTCATGCTGCAACTTTTAGCACCCCTCATATTTGGAATTTGAAAGTTGAAAAATTCGACACACCCTACTATAACACCCCAAACAACAGTGGGAAGTAGAAAAGGAAGACTGTGTCGTGTTCCCAAATTAAAGGCTAGACAGGGAACATCCTTAACCCTGAAAGAAAATACTTTTGTTGTGAAAGGACCAAGACTGTTTAATCAGCTACCCAAAGAACTAAGGAACACGAGTGGTGTTGCGGTGGACATCTTCAAAAGAAGATTAGACGCCTGGCTCAGAACAATTCCCAATGAGCCGGGCGTACCTGGTTATGTGAGGTGGAGAGTACAAGAAACCAACTCCCTACTTCACCAGGCCATGGAGAGTACAAGAAACCAACTCCCTACTTCACCAGGCCAACTCGAGAGGAAGGGCGACTAGCTTGACCTTCGTGAAATGAGGAATCATCGCACGGAACATTTGAAAGGTTGAAAGGAAAGGAAGGTGTGTACTGTGTGTATAATATATATATATATAATATATATATATATATATTATATATATAATATATAATATATTATATATACAGTAACCCCGCGTTAATTCGACAGATTTGGGACTACCTTTGTCGAAATACTGAGAAAGTATGAATTACTACGAATTTGAATTTTTTAACCCAGTTCGATTTGTCTCTGATGCTAATTCGAACTTTGTACGAACCCATTCCTCCCCTTTCGACCCGTCTCTGATGTTAATTCAGACTAGAACTCGATATTTTTGGATGCATACAGAACCGTACTTTATCTACATACACGTACGTAATGTATTAATACAGAAATCATAAATAAAAAAGAAACTAAATTCAGAATAAATTCTGTAAAATATAATGAACCAAAAACAATAGACAACCCGCACTTAACCTTATGCTGCTCACGAGTTTCCTCTCGCATTTGCTGGAAGGATCAACTAATGCACTCTATCTTTAATTGTCAATTGTAAAATTTTAATTTACTGAACTTTAATTACTGCGTAAAATTTCTTAAAACAATTATTAAATGAACATTAATTTAAATTAAATTTTTGAACACTACACTATTGAATTTAATTTGTACACTATTTACACTGCAAAGAATTGTACTACAGTACCGCAAACTCTCTCTGAAGCAACAAGTTGATGCTTGATAGCGTGGCGAAGTATCGCGCGCAATTCGATTGACGCGTGAATTTTATTTGAATTTTTTCCGTACAGTTTACGAAATGTTTTCATATAATTCCAATTCTCAAAAACATTAATTCGACTAACACTTAAGTCGAATTAAAGCGAAATTCGAATTAGCCGTTGTCGAATTAGCGAGGGGTTATTGTATATCAAGTATTGAACTGTTGCCTGTCATTTCAGACTTGATAACCCAAAGTTTATTTATTTTCACTTAATTAAGTTATTAATTACTTTATTATTTTTTTTTAATATCATTGGAATTATATTATATCCATATTATATTTACAACACTTAATATTTTAATATGTTGGGGGATGACTTTTGCTTCTCATTCAGAGTAAATATAAAAATGGCCCTTACAAGGGATATAAATGACACTGAAATGAACGTGATATTAGAGGGGCCCAGTTTGGCTGGTGACTCAGTCGCCAAGATTGTCCATGCTTCACGAACATGGTGAACTTGGTGCTGGGGTATATACACCAAGAAGGGCAATGGCAAAAATATAAATTGCGTCAAATAAGTACATTAGTGAGCGGAAAGTAACACTGACACAAGGTGACACAAAACAGCATTGTCACGAATTGTGAAGCGTGACCAAGATGCCTACAGCGCAAAATCTTATTTGTTTAGTTATGTTCTCGTTAGTTTGATTGCGACAGTGCATGGTCGTCGTTCCGGACTAGTGTTAATCAACTTGTGGACAAATTTTGATGCATTTGTCTTCCGTTCACGATTTACAATTTACTTCGTCAATGTTGCTTTGTGCTCACTATTATGTTTGCTCGTATCTTCTTTATTGCTGTCCGTGATATCATGACCTTGGAGGCTATAGTCCTCTTGAAACATTCAATTTCGGCGGCTTTGGTCACTAAGACACCATCCAAACGGACCCCTCTATATCATGCCCATTTAAGGTAATTTCTTCTAAGGGCCATTTTTATATTTACTCTGAATGAAAAGCACAATTCAATCTCAGCATATTAAAATATTAAATGGTTTAGCCTTATCATCAAGTGTGAAACATAAACAAGAAACCTACAGGCGCTTCCAAACTTTTGAGTACCGTAGTAGTATATTATATTATATATGGCCCCGGTTGCCTAAGCCCGTCCCCCATCTGTGCGCGCTTAAAAGACCATCGAACATGGAGATACAACAATTTTAAAGATTTAGTTTTAGCAACGATGCCCAGTTACCATGGAAACCAGATTTTGTGTTTCGAATGAAAATATTTATTTGAAAGAAAAATGAGAGTGTTAAGTATAAATTAAATTAAGAGTATAACAAACAAGAGATGCCCAGTTGCCCTGGAAACTTCTGATCTTCTACTTTTTTCATTTTGGATCTTATTTTTTCTGCTTTAATTTCTACAAGCAATTTCTACTCTTACTTATTGATGATCGTTGGTTTATTTGGAAACGAGATCGATACCGAACGTGGTTGTTTAACCTCGCAGGAGGCAGAGGCAGAAGGTGTCAGTGGTTCCGCCATTCCCACTATTTTATGGGTCCTGCAAGCCTCTTTTTGAGGCTAGTAGGCCCTAGTAATCCCCAAGCCTTCAAAGAGAGCTGCTTGCTCTTAACGCCTGCCCGCGCCTGGTTGAACCCTGGTATCTGTCTTCTTTCACTCATGCGCTCGTTTCCCTTCTACCTTTTCCTACCTACCCCGCTTACTTCCCCCGCTTTCTTCTGTCTTTTCTTGGTCACATCGACAACCACTTGGAAGCTAATTTCAAGAAACAGTTCAAACACTGTGAGTTATTGTTCTTAAGTTCAAAAACAGTGTCTGGTAGTAATAATAAAATGCACCGTTGTCTAAAATACACTTCCAAATAAATCGTTTCCCTCAAAACGGACTCACTGGTTACCATGGTAACCGAGCGTCGTTGCTGAAATTCAGTTTTTGAAATTGTTGCGTTTCGTCTTTCTTGGACTTTTACGCGCATCCGGAGAGGAATCATGTAATCGGATGCGCATATGAAAAGAAAGATCAACACAACGGAGTAGAATTCGCTAGCGCGCTACCATCACACTACGACGAGATTAAAATTCGCACAACCTGTCGTATATTTAAACGTTTGTATATTTAAACACCACTGTACGCGAAATCATAGTGTTTTTTCGGTCATTGAAATATACAACATGTTGTCATCATTTTCTTCCCGTCTTAGAGTGATGGTAGAGCTCGCGGCTCCTACTTAGGAAGTCCCGAGTTCAAATCCCAATGGGTACATCATGTTTCATAAAAATACCACGCGTACTCATGCGTGTTATGTCACCTATGGGGCCCCAGTGCTATGCCAGACAGATTTGAATTAAATTCTGTCATTATCGCGAGTGCGAGAGAGTTAACATCGTAAAATACCTCTGGACGCGAAAGCGTTTAATAATTGTGTGATGATAGCACACGAGAGAATCGAGTGTTTGTAGCGAGATAAATGATCGAGAAAGCGTGTGAAAGGGATTGCAAGGTAGGTATAAATGGCTTTTATGGATCATGAGAAACCGTATTATAGAGTAAAAAATAGAGAAACAGTGTTGCGGGTCTTGGGTATATATGGGGTTGGTTGGTGGTAGACTCATGAATGCGGTGAAGAGTTTCTATGATGAAAGTAGTGCGTGTGCGAGAGTAAATAAAGAACCGAGTGAATGACGTGATATAGGTGTTGGTGTGCGTCAAAAATGTGATATTTCCGTGGCTGTTCAATCTGTTTATGGATGGAGTGATGAGAGAGGTAAAAGTGCGAATACTAGAAAGAAGAATGAATCTGGTATGTGATGAAAAGAGGTGGGCCCTGTCGAATCTGTTTTATGCGGATGATGCTGTGCGAGTGAGTGTGATAGTCAAGAGGTTGTTAAGAGTTTTGTGGCCGCGTGTGAGTGAAGACTGTTGAAAGTGAATGTGGGTAAGAGCAAGTTATTGATTGTGGAGAGTGAGGCAGAGTTGAACTCTCGTGTGATGGTGAGTGGTGAAACACTAGCGGTGGAAGAATCTTTTAAGATTTGGGATGCGTTTTGAACCAAAGAGGTACGAGTGCGGATGAAGTTAATAGTGGCGTGAATAAAGGTGGCGGGTACGCTGAAAGCGATTGTGCGGAAGGCGGAGACCAGAGATCCTGCGAGATGTTTACGCAAAGGTGTGTCAGTACCGACACTTTTATATGGGTGAGAAGTATGTGTGACGTGCGCCGAATTGATAGAGTGAGAAATTGTGTGGTTCTGGACAGATGTGGTGTTCAGAAGTCAGTGGAAATGAAAATTGTGGAAAATGTGTTAAGTTTGTTTGGACAAGTTGAACGGATGGAAGATGTCAGAGTTGTGAAAAAGAGAGTATAAAACTGTTTGCGAAGGTAGAAGGAGGAGAGAAGGAGGCCGAGAAGGTGGATGGACATGGTGAATGATTGCGTGAGGAAGCGTGAACTTAATCTGGGTGACGCGAGAGAAGTGGCTTCAAGTAGGTCGGAATGAACGAGGTTTGTTAGAGGTATGTAAGTTCGGGACTGTCTCTTATTCTTAACAAAGCCTGGAAGCACCATCACACATGGCGTGTCAAGCGCCTCAGGTGTGGAATTTAGCCATGTGGGTGAGGGGGGGGGTGCTAGTCTACGAGGATGCTGGTGTGATTGAATATGTATACTTTAGTTTATTATTTTTCATTACATTACATTTGGAAATCATGAAGCCACTGGGGCCTATCGAGGTTATCCAAGTCATGAGCTATAAAATTGAGCAAAACGTCAATCTCAAACCAGCTAATTAACATACAACTATCTACAGAGCTACCAAAGTAGACTACATAACTTAGGTTTCTAATGATATAAGAATGTATTATATGTGGAGGGAAATAATGAATTCTAAAATATTAAAAAGAAGAAAACTGAAATATCATATAATAAGGAAAATTAACTAAGTACACCATGTGTCAAATGGTTTCTCTAAAAAGAATAACGAAAGAAAACTTAAATAATTATTGGGTAACAATTATAATGATATTACATCCTGATCTTCAAAGTAAGCATTTTAACGAGTCCGAAATTTGACTCACAAAATAAGATCGAAGGAAACAAAGCAAGAAGAATAACGAGACAGATACCGAAAAACTTCGAAAGAACGGATAAAAAACATAAATAATGGTTCCTTTCAAGGTCTGAGAGATGAATCACGGAACCCTGGTACTACTTTTGACTCCGGGCACCTTTGTCCCCGATCACCTCCTTCTTTATCTTCCAGCCCGGGCCCTGGTGCTTTGCAGAGCTGTGACTAGCGCCGCTAAAACTAGCGGCGCTAAAAAGCGCCGCTAGTTTTTTAATAGCGCCACCACTAACGTCGCTATATTTTCAAACTACTAGCGCATTTACCAGCGTCGCTAGTTTTTTAAATAAAAATTAACGCTATGCGCTAGCGCTAATTTTTATTTCAAAAATGAATTTAAAGTCCTTCAAAGCAACAGACTATACATCTTCCTTCCCTTCCGATTCATTCAAAAAACTATTTATCCGATTAAACACTTCAATTCCGTCAAGTGCAGCAGTGGAAAGGATTTTTTCGACAGGAAAAGATATATTAAAGCCGAAACGGTCCTCGTTGTCCAATTCAAATTTTGAAAAACTGTTGTTACTAAAATTAAATAAATAATTGTCCTAGGTCGTTGTAATAAAGTACTACTGAAACAAGTTGATACCTAAATTAGCTTGATTATATTGTATTGTTTTTTCTACTTGATTTGAATAATTACAAATATATTACTTGAAATACTTCTGTTGTATATATGATATATCAAATAATTAAATAAAAGAAATGTATTGTTTTCTATGGTATTAGGTATTTCTTATTTGTTATAGCTAGATTTAAATAAATATACTGGATTTAAAGAAATAAAAAGTTTTGTTACACTGGATTTAAAGAAATAAAAAGTTTTGTTACACTGGATTTAAAGAAATAAAAAGCTTTGGTTCTATAGTATAATTGTTTCATTTAAACATTCTTTTTGACAATATTACTGCATAGAAGTGTAACTAACATAATAGGTATTTTTTATTGTTTTATTTGTTATGACTAGCGTTAGCGCTAGCGCCGCTATTATTTTGCCTCACTAGCGCTAGCACCAGCGGCGCTAGTTTTCATGAATAGCGCGCACAGCTTTGGTGCTTTGACACCTCATGCACGCCGCTCTTCCGTGTCCTGGTGCTTTAATGCCTCATACTCTGCCCTCTCCCGGGTCCTGGTTCCTCCGCTGACCGCTGATTTTTCCCAAACTGGAATTATTGCTCAGTCCCTGCATAAAAAAAAACTAAGAAATTAGTGAATACAGAAACTTTATCCAAAATCATGAATGCATTCAGAGAATTAACAAAGTTAATAGAAAAGATTAAGAAAGTTAATTCTGGACTCGTTGTGAAGAAAAAGAAAGAGGTACACTATAACATACACATGGACTATGGAATTACAAGAAAATTACGGTGATAAAAGATATTTTTCATACATAATCCTTGGTATTGGCGGATCTAGCCCCCACATTGGTGGGGGGGGGACTCTGAGATGAACACACACACACACACACACACACACACACACATACACTTTCCTGTTATCTCGGACCCCAGACTTTTTGCCGAAAACATCACAACTTAACCTAACCCAGCGTTTCTTAACCTTTTTCGACATCAGCACCCCTTGTAGTTAGGTCTAGGCAGTCCAGCAACCCCTTCACCTGGTTAGTAACAAAAAGTTAGCAAAAGTTAGTAGATATCAAGTTAAAGCAAAGTGAACATACATTTAAAAGCAGCACATTTAGAGTAAAAAATAAACGAGGAAAATTTTAAAACGATATTAAGACAAGACACACAAAGAATTATATTTACAAATTCAAACCTAAATACTTTCTTCAATATAACAATATAATAAAATACTTGTTCTTGAATATAACAATAGATCAATCGGCCAAAAGAAATGTTAAGAACAACAATCAAGGAGAATTACTTACCCCCTAATCTTGGGGTCAAAATCACGCAAAAAAAGTAAATTTCTCGTGACACAGAGTCAACGTCTTCCTTCTCAATATTAATGGTGATAATGTAAACGTGCAATAAATCTTTCGTAATTAAATATATATTCAAATTCTCATACAATAATATCTGTTAATAAAATAGAAAAGATTAGGAGTTTGGTTAACGGACCTAACGTATCCATACTGCACACGATAGAAGCCCTTTTCCAGCACCCCCTAAAATCGATTTCATGACTCCTTGGGGGTGCTAACACCCCAGATTAAGAAACGCTGACCTAACCAATGGTCAGGGGCATACAGTTGACCTAACAGGAAAGCACCGGTTTTTCTGTTATTATTATTAATAATCTTTTAAAGTCTCATTATGGACAGACAAGAAATATGGTTAAGTCAACTCTATGCCCTTGACAATTGATTAGGTTAAGTTGTGATATTTTCGGCAAAAAATCTGGGGTTCACCAATCTCAAAATATGTTTGTACACGAAAAAGCAGGTTTTTTGAATGTTTCTCAACATATTTGGCCTGATGAAGACATAAATAAATAGACATTGCTTAATGCTTATGTTCCTATGATGCGTGACTTTATGGACCCTGTGTATATATACATATATATAGGATACAACTTGGAATGGTCCCCTGAGAAACCGTGCATATAACAAGGAACTCTTCTGAGAAAATTAAATCTACTATAGTTCGAATAAGTAATGGTAAATGATAAACACTATAGTTTTTCTCTTTATAGCATAGGCCTTAACGTAGGCTTTAAGTCTGTTATTTATATTTTTTTTTAAATACGTTTTTAAAATAAAATAAAAATAAATTAATAATTTCTTCATTCTAAATTTGAATAGTATTAACTAAATTGCAATAAAGATTTCATGAAGGATTTAGGCAGGCCCCTATGTCTCTCCCAGTTATAGGGCCCCAGTTAAACTTTCTTTTTATGCACGAAGGAAGAACCAAGGACGAATGTCCGTAAAAATGCCTCCCCCCCCCCTTCCCCATAGAGGAAGAAGACAGCCAAAATCAAGGTCCAGAGTTTGCAAGATTGGAGAGGGGGAAAGATGGATTGAGGAAGAATATTCCAGAGTTCACTGGTTGAGTAGATGAAAGATTGAAAGTTCCAATTATCCCTCGCGTTAGAGAGTTAGAAGGAAAGGAATGATAATTGTGTCGAAAGTCGGGTACTGCGTACTCTCCTTAAAGGAGGAGGAGGAGGAGGAGGAGGAGGGCGGCATAGAGTTAGAGTTCAGAAGAGCGGTGCCCGTTATAATAGCGATCATAAATAGAGGAGGCGACATTGCGGCGAAGAGAAAGAGGGATTGAAGACAGTCTATAAGCCTTCTAGACCTATATAATCTATAAGCCTATAAGCCCTAAGGCAAGGTATTTAAATCTTCTAACCTTAAAAACAAACAAACAACCAATCAGTGGGTCGGCTGTACGTGTCCTCATTTTGTTTTGTTCTCCAATAATTCGCGATGAACATTCTCATTAACATATTCATCTTTTGTCGCGACACAAATCCCCTGTGCATTGTTTGTTTGTTTATGGAAGCCACGATGAAGTACAATAAACAAACAAACAACGCGCAGGAGATTTGTGTCGCGACAAAGATGAATATGTTAATGAGAATGTTCATCGCGAATTATTATTGGAGACCGTTGTACAAAACAAAATGAGGACACGTACAGCCGACCCACTGATTGGTTGTTTGTTTTTAAGGTTAGAAGATTTAAATACCTTGTCTTAGGGCTTATAGGCTTATAGATTACATAGGCCTAGAAGGCTTATTGACTCTTCAATCCCTCTCTCTCTCTTCGCCGAAATGTTGCCTCCTCTATTTATGATCGCTATTATAACGGGCATCGCTCTTCTGAACTCTAACTGTATGCCTCCTCTTCCTCCTCCTCCTTTAAGGAGAGTACGCAGTACCCGACTTTCGACACAATTATCATTCCTTTTCTGCTAACTCTCTAACGCGAGCGATAATTGGAACTTTCAGTCTTTCATCTACTCAACCAGTGAATCTGAAACAATCTTCCTCAATCCATTTTTACCCCTCTCCAATCTTGCAAACTCTGGACCTTGATTTTGGCTTTCTTCTTCCTTTAGGGGAAGGGGGTGGAGGCATTTTTACGGACATTCGTCCTTGGTCCTTCCTTCCTGCATAAAAAAAAAGTTTAACTGGCCCTATAACTGGGAGACATAGGGGGCCTACCTAAATCCTTCATGAAATCTTTATTGCAATTTAGTTAATACTATTCAAATTTAAAATGAAGAAATTATTAATTTATTTTTATTTTTATTTTAAAAATGTATTTGAAAAAAAATATAAATAACAGACTTAAAGCCTACGTTAAGGCCTATGCTATAAAGAGAGTTAATAATTGTGTAAATAATGTATATTTTCAGCTTACGTAATTGTAAGTTACTTTGGTAGCTCTGTAAATAGTTTTATGTTACTTAGCTGACTTGAGACTGATGTTTTGTGAAATTTTATTATGAAATACACATTATTACATTACATTACATTTGGAAAACATGAAGCCACTCAGGTCTCGATAATCTTCGATAACCTTGATAGGCCCAAGGGCCAAGTGGCTTTATGGTTTCCAAATAAATGTAATAATGATGCTGTAAGTCTAACGTGAGTCTACGAGCACAGCCAGCTCCCACCTCTCTCTCTCTCTCTCTCTCTCTCTCTCTCTCTCTCTCTCCATATATATATATGTGGCCTAAAAGTCCTCCCCATAATGTACATGATATTAGCCTTTGATGGCGGGACTTCTGGGACCCCCTGATATATATATATATATATATATATATATATATATATATATATATATATAACACACATTATATGAGCCTATTGACAGTAAACCCCCTAAAATAATGTAGTTAAGTTAATTTAGGGGTTTTAATGAGTCACCAGTTTGGTCTTTTGACCAAAAAATAATGTATTTAATAAAGGAGATTAAAAGCGTTTCTAGTTTTTGTTTAATTATTAGCAAAAATAAAGGAATAATTGTTTACACTCAATAACAGTTAGTGCATATTGAAAATGTGCAATATAACGATTGATTGTTAACAATAAACGAATGATTTTATACAGGACAAGCGTTCAATAATGCAATGGTGTTAAGACGATTAGTTAGAATACGGTACTTAATTAATCATTAATTAGGATGAGGTACTTAATAAAAAGCAATAAGCCTACTTGCAGTATTACACTAACATATAATATATTGCAGTAAAAAATTAACTCGGTACCTTTATATTTATTTTATATGGTACCGTATTGTTGTGAATATGCTTTTCACACCTTCATAATCAGAGTTGGGCACGTTATTTTCTATAAGTAACGGCGTCAACGCTACCGTTACATTGATAAAAAGTAACGTCGTTACCGCTTCAGTTACTTCTCTGAAAAAGTAACGCGTTACCGTTACCGCTACCGTTACTTTTAAGAAAAGACCAAAGAGTAAAAAACCTTAATAATACCAAATTATACTCTATATGACAAAAAACAAAACAGAACATAAACTCAAATCAGAAAATGGCCTCTCCAAAAAAAAAAAATAATAATCTTGCAGATTTTTTAGGTGTGTTGTTCGATTTCAGGAACACTAGTTTTTCAAAATTGCCATCTGATAGTCCTCCTCGTTTGGAGGAGCTAACAACTAATTAACAGCTAATAAAGGATACTAGTCAAATGATTAGTTTGAAAGTAGCGAGTAACGATTGAAATCGCTCTAAAAAGTAGTGCCATTACCATTTTCGTTACATCTCGAAAGTAACGGCGTTACCGTTACAGCTACTAAAAAGTAATGGCGTTACTAGTAACGCCGTTACTTCCAACACTGTTGATAATATAATTTTGAAACCCAAATGCATGTTTATTATATATACATGTACAGTATATACCCTTACTGCCGTATACGCATAATTATAGTGTGTACTGCTATTTTATAACAAAATTTATACTGAGATTATAAGAAAATTGGTAGTTTAAAATTTTAGTTAGTATGCGCAAAAAACATCCACCAGACCCCAAGCGCGGGCCTTAAAGCGACCTCAACGTCTCGGGCCCTTTGAGAGCACTCCGACGCTACCTCTGCTCACTGGATTAAAAATTAATTTATAATCTTTCGTATGAATTTTACGTTATAAATAATGTGAACGCGGTGGACTGGCTAATTATAGGTAGGCTTTAGTATAACTAGTATAATATCAGCTAAGCATATGAAACCTATAGACGTAGTCTCACAGGCCAAACTGAAAAATTTTATTGGCAGAAAATTATTTCCATACTGCAAGGAATACCAACACTATATACCCTATTTTAAATACCAATTGCGATGCAAAATGTACCAGCAATAATTACGTAGTAACCTGCCGTAAACAATTTGCTGTATATCACAGTTTTAACAATTAACCCATGAGTGCCCATTGGTAGAATTTCCTACCGCCAAGGAAATTCTACCAAGGAAATTCTACCAATGGGCACTAATGGGTTAAGTAAGACTCAGAGCTCTTTAGCTCGGGCCTACATGCCTACTTAATAACATTAAATGCTTATTAGGCGAGACTAGTTAAAATTCGTGCGGAGCGCGTTCAAACTGATAGGGAGGCGGCCTATCATCTATAATTCATGACACAAACCTCGGGTAAGCTTGAGGGCTGATGTATATCAAGCTATCGTAATTTCCATTAATTTTATCTCGCTTCCGAGATAATCGGGGGGTAAATTAACTGTAGGAATGGCATTTCTTTTATGATTTTCTTGGTAATGATTCAAGCAATTCGGTTTTAAATCTCTAATACTATCGCAAGGAGGTATAATTAGAATAAACAGTAGGCCTAGAAAAGTATTTCGGGTGCGCACTTCGTCCGTTCTTTCTTTTTTATCTTAAATCTCTCGTATTTTGGAAAATAATGATACGCAACATCCTTATCTTTGGCTCATTCGTAACGGGACAAATTGGCTTTTTAAGACGGTAATACTAATTTTAAATGCACTGAACATAAATCTTAAAAAGGCGCCTTCGAGCTTTTCTACCTATGGTGACGTCATATGACGTCTGAATTAGTTTAACCATTCCTCCAAACTGTCTCCGTCGCCTCTGTACGGCATTCTAAACCTGAGGCAGAATGAGAGATCATAATATAAAATACAGAAATTTTTACTGAGACACTTCGTCTTATAACGTTTTAAATGTGGGAATAATTTGCAGGTCCCCTTCAGATTATTCATTGGCATGCAACGATTTTCTGTCTAAAAACTCGATATGTCACTCAAGCAAAATTACCTCTTGAAAGCAATTACAGTTGCCAAAAAAAATCGTTCGTACTAAATAGCAAAAGATTTTATCATTCAACATATTATCGACTGTTGTTTGGATATTAATTACATTAATTCGAAGTCTGTTAAATACGTTAGTTATTGAACACAACATCAAAACCACCAACATCATTCAGTCAGTTATATACAGGGTGTTCTAAAATTTCCTAGTAAACTTTCGTGTTCTAAAATTACCTAATAAACGTTTATATGAACACAATATCTTGACCAAAATTATGCGATATTTAACAATTTTATTTCAAATACAACAATAAGAAAAGTGACAATAACACTGGTCAACAAAGATTTTTCATCAGAGTAAAATTTGTGGTGGCTGGATAGCATTTTTCACGCTGACTCCAAAACTGCATTCAGATTTTTCTAGCACGTATAGTTTTCAAGATGAAGGCATATATATAACTACACAGATTTAACCATTTTACAGTAAATAGGCAAAATACTAATATTTCAACATTTGATTGTGTTTTTTTAGTTTATTCATCTTATTTATTTCAATTATCTTAATTATACATCTTATGTATTTCAGGTGTGAGCTTTTACGTCTAGCAGCATTGTGATTCAAGCAACAACGCCGTGCTTTGTGTGTCAAAAGATCAGTCCAGTCCAAGAACTTGTTGTGTCAAGTTGGTGTACATTTGTTTTGAATTTATAGTTTGCTCAGGTCAGTCAACATGCCTTGACAATGTAAGAATGACCCCGACAAGTTCTGTTTCGTATGCGGCCAGTTGACAACTAAAACACAGCGACGAAGTATTACAACCGACATTAAGAAAATATACAAGCTATACTTTGGTTGCCATCTAGGTGACCAAGATAAACCATGGGCGCCACATCAAATCTGTTCTGGCTGTTCAAATGGATTACGTGATTGGCTTAACAAAAAGAAAGCTTCAATGCCATTTGCCATACCCATGATATGGAGGGAGCCGAGAGATCATCATGAAGACTGTTATTTTTGTAGTGTGAACTTAATGGGGTTTTCTGCCAAGAACAAACACCAGATTGTATATCCAAACTTGGATTCAGCACGTAGACCAGTAAAACATGATGAAACATTGCCCATTCCAATTCCCCCAAGTGATAGGCTAGATTCTATCATAGATGACATGGAAAGTGATGAAGGTGCAACTGGCGTTTCCGGACCATCTACAGAACCAGAGTACACTTTTGAAGGTAGACATTTAGAGCCTAAAAAGTTAACCCAAGGACAGTTGAATGATCTTGTTAGAGACTTATCGCTGTCTAAAGAGAAATCAGAGCTTCTCGCCTCAAGACTAAAGGAGAACAATTTACTTGAGAACAATGTTCGTATTAGTTACTACCGAAAGCGGAATTTTGAATTAACAGCATTCTTTTCAGTAGACGGTCCTCTCTGTTATTGCCATGACATCAATGGACTATTTACAGCCATATCTCAGACGTATGTGGCATCTGAGTGGCGCCTCTTTATTGATTCGTCGCAGAGAAGCCTGAAAGCAGTTATTTTGCATAATGGTAATATAATGCCATCCATCCCCATTGCCCATTCCGTCCATCTAAAAGAGACATAAGACAATATGGATATACTACTTAAGGCAATCAAATACGACAGTCATCAATGGAATGTTTGTGGAGATCTAAAAGTTATAGGAATGCTTATGGGTATGCAGTCAGGATTCACAAAATTTTGTTGTTTCCTTTGCCTGTGGGACAGTCGCGCCACTATAGAACATTACACCAAAAGTGACTGGCCACTTAGGTATACATATGTCCCAGGGATAAGCAATGTCCAGTCTGTCCCTTTAGTGGATCCCCAAAAGATCTATCTGCCACCTCTTCACATTAAACTTGGTTTAATGAAGAATTTTGTTAAAGCAATGGGTAAAGTCAATTCTGAAGGGTTCCAATACCTTTCAAGGAAATTTCCGAAGGTTACTGCAGCAAAATTGAAGGCAGGAATTTTTGTTGGGCCACAAATAAGGGAGGTTTTGAATGACACTGAATTTGAAAAAGTCCTAAGTCCGCTGGAATTGAAGGCTTGGCTGGCGTTCAAATGGATATGTGAAAACTTTCTTGGAAGCAACAAGTCACCTGCGTATAAGGATGGAGTCAAGAACCTCCTTGATGCCTTCAAAGAAATGGAGTGTCGAATGTCGTTAAAAATTCACTTCCTGCATTCCCACTTAGATTTCTTTCCTGAAAACCTTGGTGCAGTGAGTGACGAGCAAGGAGAGCGCTTCCATCAAGATATTCAGATGATGGAGAAGCGCTACCAAGGATATTGGAATGAAAGCATGATGGCGGACCATTGTTGGATGCTGTATCGTGACAATCCAGGCCAAATTTACAAAAGGAAATCACACTCACAGCGCTTTTAATAAAATAATGTATATATTCTTTATTTATAAGTACATTGAATAAGGTATATGATGTATTTGTTGTTTAGCATTCCTAAGTGTGATCTATACATCCATAAATTTTCTTATAGCAATATCAAAAACTTAAAAATATCAAAACCAGTGTATCTATATAACTATACGTGCTAGAAACAAAATAAAACCAGATTCGGAATCAGCGCGAAAAATGCATTAAGAAAAGTGTGATCATGTTTGTGATGAGAAAAAAACGTTTCATTTTGTTGGCCAGTGTAATTAATTGTTTATTTTAGATGTTCAAAGTTCTTCCTTCAGCTTCAACACATTGTTCACAACGTCCGACAGTTGATCAACAGACATATGAAAGTTTGCTTGGTAATTTTAGAACACTACACACACACACACACACACACACACACACACACACAGAGTGTATATATATATATATATATAATATATATTATATATATATATACACCAGTGGTGGGCGCGGTACCAAAATTTGGGGGTGCGTTACGCGGTACTGCGGTACCTCAGCATGCCCAGTGCGTTACGCGGTACTGCGGTACTTTTTCAGGTCCCCCTGGTGCGTTCCGCGGTACTGCGGTACTGCGGTACTGCACACAAGAACAACACAAGTAATAGCACATATTTTCAGAAATTGCATATCGGCGATTTCGCACCTGAACTTTCTGCCATAATGGCTAAAAATCGATCTTTGTCACAGAAATGTAACACACGTGCAACCGGCTCAAAAGCAAGCACTGCACTGAGGGGGCCGGGCAGGGCTGCCAATGAAATTTTAGAGAAAACCCCAGATCAACTCTGCAAAAAACCCATACTGATTAAAAAAAAACCAAATTGTAAAAATACAATATTTAAAAGAAAAAAATGTCTTTACTTACTTTATATGTGTGAATCCCAAATTATAACTCTTCCTCTTCTTCGGCTGCTCCTCTGATTGTGACCGATTAATTATTTTCTTTTTGCCGTTTAATTCTCTCCAAATATCTTCTGCTTACAGCTCTCTCTTCCAAATTCTTGATTAGTGTTTTTCGGGATCCTAGGAAGTGCAATCCAACTCTTTCTGGTGATAAGCTGTTTTGCCAGCAATCTATCTGTAATGGTATCTGCTTTTAACGAGTTTGTGTTTCTTGTTTTTACGCAATTAACTTGTGAAAATATCCTTTCAACGCATGCTGATGAATGTGGTAATATAGTTAAGGTAGTCATGAAATTGGAAAGTACATCATATTTTGGATTATCAAGTCCATCTCTAATATTCTCAATTTGTACCAATATTCTGGTATGTTGTCAATAGAAGGTAGTAGTTCGTCTGCCATAAGACTATAACTCCTCCACTGGTCATCAAGGTCATTTAGTTTACTTTCAGGTACAATGGACGGAAAATGAATAGCTAGTGGAATGATGGAAGTTGGAGAAGTGTTATGAGCATGAGCTACCTTCGGATCCAGAACATTTAACTTTGCAATAACTCCATCTTTACTAAAATTAAACCTCTTCCTTATTTGGTTTGATAATTCCACTAGGAATTTTAAACAATCAGTCTTAAATCTTTTAACACTGCTTTCATTACTAAAGGGTCATTAATTAATTGTGCCATTGCCTTACCTCCAAGGTATACATCATTAACACTTTTGAAGTTACTCTCTTTGTTAGGGTCAATTTCTGATAATTTAGTGTTATTTAATACTTCATTTGGTACTTGTGGGTTATCTGTCGCCACTTTTTAATTTAATTTTCCAACTTTTTCACAAATACAGATGTGTTATCATGTTGCCATTTTTACAAAAATGTTTTTACGCCTCGTGAACAGGCTCTCATCGATCTCAACCACTATTCCTTCTAACCTAATCTAACCTAACCTCACACTAACCTAACCTAATCTAACCTAACCTCACACTAACCTAACCACACACTAACCTAACCTAACAACTAAAAAATAAATGACCCCTTAGGTTAGATTAGGTTAGGTTAGAAGGAATAGTGGTTGAGATCGATGAGAGCCTGTTCACGAGGCGCAAAAACATTTTTGTAAAAATGGCAACATGATAACACACATCTGTATTTGTGAAAAAGTTGGAAAATTAAATTAAAAAGTGGCGACAGATAACCCACAAGTACCCTTCATTTTTAATGAAGAAACTCAATATGTTTTTACACTCTGAAGATACCATTGAATATAAAATATGCAATCGGAAGTGCTCCGATTGAAATTCAACATTCATGAGATTTATCTTTTGCAGCACATATTGAAGAAAGAACAACATGTGTTTCGTTCCGCGGTTGTTTAATACATCATAAATTTTCTTGGCTCCATCAACTTTGTCAACTTCTGATTCTGCTTGAAAATAAAGAAGTAGAGCATCAAATTATTCTAATATTTCTGTGATTACGGTTTCTCGAGAAAGCCATCGTGTTTGGGCAAGCTTTGGTATTCATAAATATAGAAAAGTTATTTTAGATAATTTATTAACAAAATTAGTAAAAAAACCCAGTTTTCAATCTATTTGTAAAATAAAAACCCAGAAACCCAGATGATGGGTGAAAACCCCAGATCTGGGGGGAAAACCCCAGCATTGGCAGCCCTGACTGAGGCGTTGTGATAGGATGGCAACGTAACATGTTCTGAACGAAAACTTAACGTGTCTAGAGTTAGGCTGATGCAACACACGCAGCATTCGTCTTACTGTACTCCTGTAATAAGGTTTACTTCAAAAAAAGTGTTAATTTTTTGAAAAGTCGTGTTTGTCGGTACCGCGGAAAGTACCGCGGGAAATTTGAATGCGGTAGCGGTACTGCTGTACTTTCAGCGATCCTTTGCGGTACTGCGTTATGCGGTACCGGTTTGGTAGTGCGGTAGTACCGCAGTACCGCAGTACCGCAAAAAATACCGCAAGTGCCCAGCTTTGATATACACCTGTATATATATATATATATATATATATATATATATATATATATATATATACAGGTATATATATATTATACAGGTATATATGTATATTATATATATATATATATACATATATAATATATATATATATATATATATATATTTGTGTGTGTGTGTGTGTGTGTGAATTTCATCGTGTGATAACGAATTTAAAAATCGATTAGATGCATATGTTGATAGAATGGGTATAGTTTAAGGTAGTAAAATTAAAGTTTTGTGGTTTGGTACCCACGTAAAATTGTAATTTCCCTCCGCTACCACGGAGGATATGTGCAATACACAATTACAAACACGGTTAGGTAGACTAGCCATGAGTGAATCCTAGGGTCTTTGTTGGTCTGAAACATTATAACTAGAACTAGGGCAACCCAATTTTAACCTAAAAAATTGAAATTATTAACTTTATTCTTACCAATTATTAACTTTATTTAACCTAAAAAAAATTTATTTGCAACTTATTTGTGGATAAATATTAACGCTTAATAATGAAATAAAACGCATCACATTCATTTATTTATTAAATTATTAACGAACTTATTTAGTTATGTTGTTCGAGTTTGGACAAATTCACCAGGAGAGCTAGTAATAATTGTCTGGATTTTCGCAAAAGCTGATTTCGTAGTTTTAGGCACGTTTGAAATTTATATATTGTGCCCAAAAGATAAACAAAATTAATATAGTTAATTAAACACGCGATTTATGGTACTACTGAACTGATTCTAACGACAAGAGCCAAAACATAATATTCACATAGTATTCACATATTGTACGAATACACGCCTATCTACCAAATGAAGAAAAGCTTCGAAAAACACTACGTCGATAAATAACGAAAGAGTAATGTAGAAATAATGCCTAATCAGTTTGTATAATCATCATTAATCAATGTATAGAGTATAGACTGTATGTAAATAAGAATCCAGAATGCATATTATAACATCATGTTAGAGAAACGGAAATCATTTATTTGCTTACGCAGTTTCACTCCACGTTTTCATTAATTTTATTTTATTAATCCATCACGAAAGTTTAGTAATTAGTATTATCGGGACTACCAAACTGTTTATTATGTATTTTTGCTCTCGTCATTTTCGTTTAAACTAACGAAAATATCACAACTTAACCTAACCAATCATCAAGGGAGTACAGTTGACCTAACCGGGCATTCAATTAACGAAACAGGTACTTATGATTGACCTTGAAATGTTAAAAAGGAAAGATTTTAGGTTAGGTTAGCTACGAAAAACAAAATAAAACGGAAAATGCTCGGTTAGGTCAACTGAATGCTCGGTTAGGTTAATTGAATGCCCGGTTAGGTCAACTGTACGCCCTTAATGATTGGTTAGGTTAAGTTTTGATATTTTCGTTAGTTTAAACGAAAATGACGAGAGCAAAAATACATAATAAACAGTTTGGTAGTCCCGATAATATGTAAGTACCGAAAGTTTTCACTTACAATAGCAAATTTTTAACTTTATTAATAATTTTATTAACTTTATTAACCTGTAACTAAAATATTAACTTTATTAACCTAATAGCAAATTTTTAACCTTTTTATTAACTTTATTAACTTTGGGTCGCCCTAATTATAATATATATATATATATATATATAAAATTATATATACACACACAAACAGGCTGTCCATAAAGTCACGCATCATAGGAACAAAGCAATGTCTATTTATTTATGTCTCCATCAGGCCAAATATGTTGAGGAACATTCAAAGAAACCTGCTTTTTCGTTTACAAACATGTTTTGAGATTGGTAGGAATCGTTTCGAACAAATAAATAAAACAAAATAAATAAATAAACAAAATAAATGTATTTTCCTATGATGCGTGACTTTATGGACACCCTATATATATATATATATATATATATATATATATGTTAAACACAGACCGTGCATGGAACAAGGAACTCTTCTGGGAAAATTAAATCCACTATAGTCCTAATAAGTAATGGTAAATGACAAATACCATAGTTTTTCTTTTTCATGATGCTAGCCCGACGTGGGCAACGGGTCTCTCGCAAAGAGATCCCATAAATATAGCTTCCCTCACCAGCTATCTGCTGGTGAGGGCATGAAAAAGAAAAACTATGGTATTTGTCATTTACCATTACTTATTCGGACTATAGTGGATTTAATTTTCCCAGAAGAGTTCCTTGTTCCATGCACGGTCTGTGTTTAACATATAAGTTTCTCAGGGGACCATTCTGAGTTTGTGTATATATATATATATATATATATATATATATATATATATACTTTCCTGTTATCCCGGACCCCAGACTTTTTGCCGAAAATATCACAACTTAACCTAATAATCAATTGTCAAGGGCATACAGTTGGCCTAACCGTATTTCTTGTATGTCCATAATGAGACTTTAAAAGATTATGCTGTTAGATCAACTGTATGCCCTTGACAGTTGGTTAGGTTAAGTTGTGATATTTTTGGCAAAAAGTCTGGGGTCCTAGATAACAGAAAACTACCTATATATATATATATATATATATATATATATATATATATATATATATATATCGGTGGCGTTCTTGGCGCTTGGTGGGGCAGATATTGTAATAGATAATAAACATACATAATTTTATTATATAACGATATTACATTGACAAATAAGAAATATCAGATGGGGCCGGCCCCATGAACCCCAATATGCCACTGCCACTGATATATATATATATATATATATATATATATATATATATATATATTATATATAATCTATATATATATATATATATATATATATATATATATATATAAAGAAAAATTAAAAATAATTTAATTTATGTTTAATTTAAGACAATTTTATTTTAAATTAACATTTATTTAGTTAAATTTTAACAAAATTTGACCTCATAATTTTGAACACAGGGTACTTGTAGGTTATCTCTCCCCCACGCTGGATTTGTCATCGTGGCAAATAGCACGCACACAGAACAGTCAAACGAGCATTTCGTTCTAGAATGTTTGATGCACATTGGTTGTTGATTTGTTATACAACTTACATTAACTTTGGATCACCTGAAGATCAGGGTCCCCAGCCTTCTTTAGTTAGCCTTATAACGCTAACTAACAAAAATAGGTCGGTCGTGATATTTTCGTTAGTTAGCCTTATAAAGCTAACTAAAGAAGGCTGGGGGCCCTGATCTTCAGGTGATCTTAAATTTTTTTTTGCGAGGTTAATATTATTCTTTTCTTTTCCAGATGTGAATTGTCCATAAATGCTTCAGGTCAGTGAATGCGGACTGCGTTCGATAATGGTTAGCATATTCTGTTCATATGCTCCAGATAGTTTATGCAACAGTTGGACTTGTGATAACGAAAAATTAAGTTTTGACTCGGTGTTTGACTCACCATTTGGTGAAGTAAGATGACTGATGGTGTTCTTCACGTTTAGGAAATGTCTTAAGACGTTTTTGAGGCTTACGAAAGTCCCATTTCTTGCTGAAAACGTTTCGAGTACCATGTACCCAGTGCCCAGTGAAACAACTCTACACCGTTATGGAGGTCTCCAGCATGTTTCACAAAATGTTTGACACAATTGCAGGGTCAATTTCCTGCGTAGGGTGTCCGCTTTTGATTTTCTTATTTCAGAATGCTTCTTTTTTTTTTTTAGTGGACCAAAACATTTAATTGCTGAAGACAGGTAAAGAGCCCAGATTACTGAGAAGTTCAAAATGGTTTTTTTTTGTTAAACATAAGTCTGAAGAAGTTCTATACCCAAACATGCTAAACCTTAATACCCAGCAGGGCTTTGACATTTCTCACAACTTACTTTTAATTGCAGTGAAATAGATGGAATCCCTTCTCCGAGACTAAATTACCAACCAACTTTACTTCTGTCGGAATCGAACGACGGTTCTGGATCGATATTATATATATATATATATATATATATATATATTGGTGAAGGCCGCTTCTGGCAAGCTTCAATTTCAATTTAAGCAATATATATATATATATATATATATCTCACATACTGTGTATATATATATAATGTAAATCCTCACTAATCCGGCTTAATACAGCAGTCGAAGATAGAATAGGCAAATAGTTTCAAGTTACTGATATTTTTTATTCTAAGCTATCTAATATTACTACTAGGCCCCTATATAATAAAAAAAACCTGGTGCTCTTCCAATATGTGCTCTACCGCGAAACTGTGATCTACCATATTCCAACTAATATTCCATATTCCAGGCTAACTAACGAAAATATCACGACTTAACCTAACCAATCGTCAAGGGCGTATAGTTGACCTAACGATTGGTTAGGTTAAGTCATGATATTTTCGTTAGTTAGCCTTATAAGGCTAGTTTCACGGTAGAGCACGTATTGGAATATGGTAGATCACAGTTTCGCGGTAGAGCACATATTGGAAGAGCACCAAAAACTTTAATATATATAAAATATATAAAATAAGTACTTATAAAATAAGAATTGAGGGGGGATGGCATCCTCTTTGACAAAATATTCTTTAGTCTTCAGTACAACGTGATGTTGGAAAAACATTCAGTAATCATAACCTGTGTTGCATAACCTCACACAATTCAAGTCGAATTTTTTAAAACCTTGAATTTTTTTCTCAAATTTTAAGGCGCTCTTGAAGAATAATTAAAAAGTATTTTTTTCCGGGGGTGTGGGGAGTATGTGAAACGTAATTTCGTTTTTTAAATTAAGCAACTTCGTGAAAATTGACTCGTAATTCTAATTTTATATTTTTTATTTGTAATAAAGAAAATAGTTGGGATCACCTGAAGATCAGGGCCCCCAGCCTTCTTTAGTTAGCTTTATAAAGCTAACTAACGAAAATATCACGACCTAACCTAACCACTCATCAAGGGCGTGCAGTTGATTTAACTATTGGTTAGGTTAAGTCGTGATATTTTCGTTAGTTAGCCTTATAAGGCTAACTAACGAAGGCTGGGGGCCCTGATCTTCAGGTGATCCAATAGTTGTTTTAATAGAATAAAATAGTTAATTATTGATTTTAATGATTGGTAAACATTTTTAGATTTTACACGATAGGTTTTATGAAGAAAATATTGGTCACTCACGGAATAAGTTTAACCCCTGACGAGCGGGTATTGTTGACCTCCCTCCCCCAAGGCCGGGTATATTTCGAAAACAAAAATTCTTATAAATAGGTAGTACTGCGGCGGGAAATAGCTGAACATCATCATATGATGTCCACCTGCTTCCATGGGTTAAGATGGATTAATTTTTTTGAATTTGACTTAGATTCAGTTAAAAACCGGAATCGGATTAGAAATTCTGCAACGATGCAACGCTCATAAATTACATACTGTATTTGTTTAAAGTCCTTTTATCTCGTATGGCACCATTTGTAGCCATTAACAAGCAAAAGGAATAGATTCCAAAATGTTCTTAATTCCATTTAATCTTTTTTTAAAATTAAAGCTAACATAAATATTTCTTAAATACTTTTTAATGATTTTGTGTACGTTTAACAAATTTGAACGTCACTCTGCACCTGAAAAAGATTAAATTCGTTTTGGTAAAGTTCAAAATAAGTATAATCCTAACATTCTTCTTATTTTTAAGGTATATTTATTTTTAATCTCTTCATAAATTCGTCTACAATATGGTACCATAGGTATTATACGAAAATTAAAAATATAAACTTTTCATGAAAAATTGACATGTATCAGAGTTAGTTAAAAAAAATTATATACGAGTATATATTACATATACGAGTATACTGTATACTATATATATACAGGGCTCGAATTGAAGGGGAATGATGGGGGATGGCATTAGGGTTGCCAGATTTTTCAAATGCCCATGCGGGACAAAAAAATTTCTGATTTTTTTTTTTGAAGACCAAATTTTTTTTCAAATTGAAACTAGATTTCTTCAACGGTTACAACAAACAAAATTAGAAAAATTTCATTAAAATAATGCTTAACAATTAAACATTGTGAATAATATTGAAATTATTATACGTAATAGTGAAATTCTAAATGAGTTCATCCTTAAAAAATTTGCTTAAAAAATATTTTTTTGCGGGACATTTTGACGCGGGATTTTGGCGCGGGTTTTTTGGATCAAATGCGGGATCAAACAACCATCCCTTTTGTTATCTAAATAAAATACGCTTTAAACGACATCGCAATTCTGACAAAAGCACAGAAAGTAAAATAAAATATCTCAGTATTACTTTTTGGGGTTGATTGAAAGACTAATATATTTATATACTTTTACGTAATTTAAATTGTTTAAATTAAATATTCTATGGTCATATAATGTGTTGCGATTAAGGGAAGGGAACAAGGGGTAGATTGTGATTAAAATGGATTTTATGATGGTTTCAAGTCGGGTGTCATAATTTACTTCCATGAAAAAATATGGAAATCACAAAAAAAACTGATGATTTTGCTGCATATCTTTCCCTAAAAAGTCACCAGAATTATGTCGTTACATTTTTTTAATTTTCACGGAGGGGGGGGGTGGGGGTGCGCATATGTAATTGCGTTGTAAATATGAATAAACCCTTTTCTTACAAAAGTGCTAAAATACGCAAAAACAGATCAATTAAGATATACTAAATGAATTGCTTGTTGAAATGCAACCACAAAAGTCACTAAATTTGCCAACATTTTGTTGTCATTATTGATGGCACTCGGCTACACGCAGTCATTCGCGAATATTATTTTGAGTACATCATTTTTAAATGGTGAAATTACCGAATACATTTCATTAATGTTTACAGACATTAAAAGTGAAGCAGTTGTACGCTAATTTTCCTCGTAAAAAATCTTCTTTCAATATTTGGAAAGTGGTTAAAAGAAGTCAATTTTGTCACCAATTAAAATAATTTCGGTAGTTTTTCTTCGGGTCCATTTGTAACACCTTTTTCGACTCTCCACTTTTATCGCTGGAGCAGAATTGGAACTTAATTGCAATTAAAGGAATTAGAAAATGTTCTACGTGAATAAGAGGTCTTTATGGAAATAATAAATTAGATATTTGTGGACGCTGGGTGTTCCCCATATATATATATATGTTAAACACAGACCGTGCATGGAACAAGGAATTCTTCTGGGAAATTACATCCACTATAGTTCGAATAAGTAATGATAAATGACAAATACTATAATTTTTTCTTTTTCATGATGGAAAGCCCAACGTGGGCACCGAGTTACTCGCAAAGAGGCCCCAAAATATGCTTCCCTCACCAGCTATCTACAAAGCAGATAGGATCCAGCTTTGGGACAGGATCTAGGGTTTACAGCTTACACCTAGCCTACTACATTCAGAACCTCAATATACGCACCACGTTGGGCTTTCCATCATGAAAAAGAAAAAACTATAGTATTTGTCATTTATCATTACTTATTCGAACTATAGTGGATGTAATTTCCCAGAAGAGTTCCTTATTCCATGCACGGTCTGTGTTTGACATATAAGTTTCTCAGGGGACCATTCTGAGTTGTTGTATATTAACGGACGTGTTATGTGCCTTGAAAAGTGGACGCTCAATGTCCGGTTGAGGTTTAAGTTTTGTTTTTTGGCTAAAAATACAATAGTTACCCTTTTTCTTTGATGTATTCAATCCGACGTGAATGCAACGAGTTTCTTGCGTATATTGAGGTTCTGAATGTAGTAGGCTAGGTGTAAGCTGTAAACCCTAGATCCTGTCCCAAAGCTGGATCCTATCTGCTTTGCAGATAGCTGGTGAGGGAAGCTATATTTTGGGGCCTCTTTGCGAGTAACCCGTTGCCCACGTTTGGCTTTCGTGAAAAAGAAAAACTATAGTATTTGTCATTTATCATTACTTATTCGAACGATAGTGGATGTACTGTAATTTCTCAGAAGAGTTCCTTGTTCCATGCACGGTCTGTGTTTAACATATAAGTTTCTCAGAGGACCATTCTGAGTTGTCGTATAGTATATATATATGAATAAAACCACGAAGGAAAGGAACACACAGAGTGGTGCTCAAGCGCTTTCGTCTAATGACATCATGAGGATGTCATTAGATTAGACGAAAGCGCTTGAGCACCACTCTGTGTTTCCTTTCGTTCGTGGTTTTATTCATCATAAATATTTTTCACGTGTTACTGTCGTGAAATAATTTTCATATATATATATATATATATATATATATATATATTTTGTGTACACACACACACACACACACACACACATATATATATATATATATATATATATATATATATATTTTTTGTGTGTGTGTATATATATAATATATATATATATATATATATATATATTTGTGTGTGTGTATATATATATATATATCAAGCCCGTAGCCAGGTCTGGAAGTGGGTGGGGGGAGTTCTTTTTGGTCCAAAGTGGAACTCATTTTGTGTAACTTTAGTGTCCACGGCCGAAAAAAATATTTTCGAAATATGTAAGGGTTCCTTTATTATCACTTGAAATAAACATTTCTAGTAAATTTCCTCTGATATAAGTATGAAAATGCTATTTCCACATGCATGCACACTGCACAGTGTTACAAGATCAGTTATATAATTACAGGCCATCGTCAAAAACTTGAAATTGATAAATCATTTAAAAAATTGACCAACTCTAATTTCCTTCGTGGAAGCGAGCAAAAATGTGCACAGTATGATCTAAATCTAGTTTCACATCATAATGGGTACGTAAAAGAGCGAGTGATTGAAGTATCTCCTGGCCCATAGTGGACCTCGATTATGTGTTCTAAAAGACCAGTTCTCTTTGGGCTTAATTTAAAAAAACCACAGCAACTTTTCAGTCTATAGAAATTTAAAAATAAAAATAAATAAATAAAAAATAGGCGAGTGGGAGTGGGGGTGGGTCTTTACACACCCCCAATCCCCCCTGGCTATGGGGATATATTTATCCATATATATAAAGACGCTCATAAGTATTCGTAGAGAGAAATATTTGTTATATTCATCCTTATTTTTTATACCATGCATAGGATAGATGTGAAAGTTTATCCTTCATTTGGAAAAAATTGAATAAAAAAATTAGTTTAATTCCAACATATAATGTAAAATATCAAAGAATTTGAGGGAAATTAAAAACAAAGTTAAAATGCAAAAGTTTTTGTATATTTGTTTACAAAATTACTTAAAAATTATTTAATATTTTGTGTGTCCACCTTTGCTTGGGTGAATTCAGTGATTCGTTTTGGATATTTTTCTTCAAGGTTTCGAAATCTTTCCGAAGAAATTTTAGCCCATTCTTAAGAAATTTGTTGCAATGCATTCAGATTCGAAGGGTTTCTCTTGCGGCCAGCGTTTTTCAAATCAAACCATAAATTCTGGATTAAATTGAGATCTCGGTTTTGACTGGGCAACTCGAGAAGCTTGAAATACTTTTGTTGAAGCCATATAATGGTGTTCTTACTTTTATGTTTTGGATCATTATCTTGTTGCAGTATCCACTCGCGACCCATTCGCAACTCCCGAACTGAAGGCAGTACATTTTCTCGTAAAATTTCCAGACATTTTTTCGAATTCAAGATGCCATTGATGACAACGAGCATTCCTGGATCAGAAGGACTAAAGCATCTCCAAAGAAGCAAACTATTACCATCATGTTTAACCATAGAAGAAGTGTTTTTTTATTCGAATGCAGTATTTGATTAACATACCGTTGCTCGTCGTTGTTCCCGAATAATTCAGTTTTGGCTGGTCTGTCCAGTGAATTTTCTTCCAGAATGCAAATCCATCTCTTTAATAATTCTTGGCACACTTTAGGCCAAAGCTGCACAAGTGACCTTGTCGCTGCGACGAAGTTGTAACGACAAATCAGAAAGAATGTGTATTGTTGTTTCCTACTGGGCAAACTATACGGCAGACAGCCACTGCGACAATTATTCTCTGTTGCAAATGGCTGCGTTGTACTGTTCCAAGTGCGGTAGGCTACACGGCAGACAGCCACAACGACAATTATTCTCTTACAAATGGCTGCGTTGCATTGTTCCAAGTGCGGTAGGCTACACGGCAGACAGCCACAACGACAATTATTCTCGTACAAATGGCTGCGTTGCATTGTTCCAAGTGCGGTAGGCTACACGAGCGACTTTGTCACGGCGTCATTGCCACGTGGCACTAAAAACGAAGAAATCGCATCGACTTGTCGCAGCTCTTGTAGTTTGCAACAGCCACTGCGATTGTGTCGCTACGACACCGGAACTGTGACGTAGCGACAAAGTCACTCGTGTAGCCTTGGCCTCAAACGAACTTCTTTGTGCGCTTTTCTTAGCAGAGGTTATCTTCGCGCAATTCTTCTGTGCAGACCATTCTTTGGATCGATCTCAGCACAGTTTTAATGTTTGGCAAATATCACCCGCATACATTAAGAACGAAGGTTAATGTAGGGCTTCGCAGTGACTAATTCTTATTTTTACACGAAATATTATGGTAAATAAAACTTGTTTAAATAAGAAGTGAAAAGTAAACTGTTCGGATCTTTTCCTTTATCGTACCCCTAATTTCTTCTTTTCAGTTAGTAACAATTTTTGGTTAGGTAAAGTCGTGATATTTTCGTTAGTTTTAACGAAAATATCACGACTCAACTAGCTAGATTAATTGAATGCCCGGTTAGGTCAACTGTACGCCCTTGACAATTGGTTAGGTTAAGTCGTGATATTTTCGTTAAGACTAACGAAAATATCACGCCTTAACCTAACCAAAAATTGTTACGAACTGAAAAGAAGAAATTTTGGGGTGCTATTAAGGAAAAGATCCAACCGTTCTTATACTTTTTCCCTCTAATTTCATTCTACAGGGTGTCCCCTAAGTCCGGCATCATAGGAGAAATTCATATTTTTCTATTTCTACAAACCATAATTTATGCTCGGGATGCCAATTTCCCGTCCACCATTCTGTTCAGTGACGAGGTTGTTTTTTATGGAAATGGTGAGGTAAATCGACAGAACACCCGCTACTGGTCTCAAAACAACCCTCACTGGTATACCTCTTCAAAGGAACAAGGTGCATCTCGGGTGATGGTATGGTGTGGCATTTGGAAGGATCTCATCATAGGCCCCCTCTTTTCCGATGAACATGTCACTGGAGGCACCTACCTACGTATGCTCAAGGAAGAAGCATTTCCCAGTGTCTTGAACGAAGAAGGAAATTTCTCAACATGGTTCCAGCAAGACGGCGCTCCTGCACATCACAGCATCCAAGTAGGGAATACCTGTACCAACAACTCCCTGGTCATTGGATAGGACGTCGAGGGCCTGTGAAATGGCCAGCTAGAAGCCCGGATCTCACGTCACTAGATTTTTATCTCTGGGGCCACTTGAAAGCGCTGGTATACGCAGAGAAAATTAGGAGTGTTGAACATTTGCGACAGCGCATTATTGGGGCATGTAACACCATTACTCCTGACATCATTCACCGTGTGCTTGCTGACTGGGTATCACGTCTGAATTTGTGTATTGTAAACAATGGTGGACATATTGAGCACGTTCTGTAAATAAAAGCTTTTGTTTTGCCTTTTTTTATTATTTTTCCTATGATGCCGGACTTATGGGACACCCTGTAGACTGAAAATGTCTCTCTTCAGATAATTATTATCGCATTTATTTCATTAGAAGAGAATTGGCAAAGGAGAAATTTTAAACCCGAGCAAAAATTATTCAAGAGAAATTGGTTTAAATTTAATTAAGAAATTTTGAATGATATGAAAACTATATTTACAATTTCAAATTCATTATACTCATCACATTATATGCACCATATATATATATATATATATATATATATATATATATATATATATATATATATATGAAATGAAAATGAAAAGGTTTATTGGCAGACTATAGTCCATATGACAAATATTAATACAATGACAGTTCACATATTAAGGATAAAAATATATACAATTGATAAGAAATAATACTGTAATGTCGAAGTTGAGTGGAGCTACAGAGAGACGTTTTCGTACCAAGAAGTCCATAGCTTAGAGGATAAATGGCAGGACTCATGGATAGCTTGGATGATCGGGTTGGTTGATTTTTTAATTCTTTGCATTAGACTGTCTTGAGTGCGTCTTGTTACCTCCGGGAAGCTCGGGACATTGCGGGTAGCAAACATTTGCGAAGCTGAGCATCTCGGGGGTAATTTATGTAAGAGTCTAAAAGACCCGTTGTACAGCAAATTTAGAGTTCTGCCAGAACCTTTTTTATAATTCACCCACAGTTGCTGTCCGTATATATTACTGCAGAAAGTACGAAAGAGAGTATCTTTAGCTTCACTTGTACAGAATCGAAAGTTCCTTATGGTCATATTCGCTTCAGCACACAGGCTTCGAGATTGTTTTCTTATATCTGAGTCATTACTCAAGGAGCTGGTAATAGTTTGACCCAAATAAACTCTTGTACTTCCTCAATTACTTCACCATTCATTTTAAACCTTATATCAGCTGGCTGATTACAGCTTTTAGGATGAAATTGCATAACCTTAGTTTTTGTAACATTAAAAAGAATATCATGTTTCTGCGAATACACTTCGCGGACTTTTAGTAGCCGATCCAGACCTTTAACATCAGAGGGACTTATTAACACCATATCATCGGCATAAACTAAGTTATTTATCCTTGTACAACATCCCACTGTTGCCTCATTAAATGAAGCAATTAATCCTTCAATATACACATTAAACAGCATAGGGGAGAGCAAGGAGCCTTGTCTCACCCCGCAAGAGGAGCCAAAACACCCGGATAGTACATTGCCCCACCTAACAGTGAAAGATTGGTGGGAATACCAAAATTTCAATAAATTTAATATGTACATGGGAACCTTCCTGTCTTCGAGTTTTGGAAATAAAATATTGTGGTTCACCCTATCATATGCCTTACTTATATCTAGGAAACAGCTATAAATCGTTATGTGTTTTTTTTTTTAGAAAAACAAAATATATTATGGGAGTTTGGGGTTCATGTTTACAAATGGAGAGGAAATGTCAAGTAGAAATCTCAATCAATACATTTTCTTTGGATCACCTGAAGATCAGGGCCTCCATGTATTGTTGTTTTTTGCTTTACAGTACCAAATATAATAATAAATTAAATTGAATGCCCGGTTAGGTCAACTGTACGCCCTTGACGATTGGTTAGGTTAAGTCTTGATATTTTCGTAGTTTTAACGAAGATATCATTTGGTAATTGAGGCTGGGGGCCCTGATCTTCAGGTGATCCTTTTCTTCTATGAAGATAAATATTTAGCACAAAAATAAAAGCAGAATTATTACCAAGTTCCTTTTTGTGAACCAACTTAATATATGATTGTTGGTGTTTGATGGGGGTTGTTTAACCTTTTTAGGAACATCTTGCATCATACAACTTTGAGGATCGACAGTTTTACGCGTAATCCGAACCACGTCTCACTACATAAACTTCATGCGGAGGACGGTCCCCTATCCAAATGTTGTACAGGGTGTTTGCAAAGCCCCGTCACTCCGTACAAAATGTATATATTGTAATATCAATTATATTTTTGTGTAATTCATTGTATTTATATGTGGTATGTGTAATTTAAGAAACGAGTCACTCGCAACAATTACTTTAATTACAGTAAATACAGTTACTAATCAAGAATATCTGTGTGTGCACCATCATTTTCGTCTGAATCGCTTAATTCACTAACAAATGATGGGCGGTATGGTTTCATGCCGAGATCGTTTGTCATGTGATCTCTCATTGTGGACATGGGGACTGCGAGTTCTTGTGATCGTTTCCGAAGTGATTTTTTTCGGTGAACGAACCACCGATGCAATCACACCTTCACATTGTTCCGCTCGCGTTGTTGGTCTTCCCGACCGTGGTCTGTCCTTGATGGAGCCAGTTTCAAACAGCTTTTTCTCCCAGCGTAATGCCATCTTGTTTGGTGGTGCTTATTGAATCATGTGTTGAAATCATTCTGGATATCATGCATCGTTTTGCCAGTGTGTGACCTTTCATGAGCCCATGTGCTCATCATTATCCTTTCCTCCAGAGTGTAAGTGGACTGGTCTGCATTGTTCACACAACTCTAATACCTGGAAAAGAAAAAAAATGTGAATAAACCACATAAATTCAAGTAATCACACAAAAATAAAATTGGTATTACAATATGTAAATTTTGTAGAGGGTGACGGGACTTTTCGAACACCCTGTACAGACCGAATGTCGCTTAACTTCGCTGATCGACTGGAAGCGGTGTTATGACACTGGACACGATGTAGCTCTTGTCCATGTAATAAAATAATCCCTATATGATGAAAACAAGAAGTGTCATTATCATTTAGAAATCATGTAATTACTCTATACCGTCGTTAATATTAAAAATGGAGATATTTCTTCGACAACTCAGAACTTGATACTATTTGATAGCCTTTTGTATCATAAAATTATGAGCGTGTTGCAGGAACCACTGTAGAATCGGATACAGGGTGTATTTGCACTGGATGTTTGGACGAGATTGCTGATAGTTTAAAACAATGTCGACGCAATTTTTAGTGATTTTAGTATATGTGCGCATAGGAGGAGGAGGGAAGTTGGGGATGGGAGGGAAAAAAGTGGATAAAGGACTACAGGGTGGTTCCAAAGTTAGGACAGGATCGGCTTTGTTCTGAACTGATTTAAAAACATAAAATGTGGAAGTTAAAACTTATCAGCGCGATTGGCTAAATACCCTTGACCGAGTAACGATAAAGATATTGTACTTTCTTCACGGTTGAGGAGGTTCCTTGGCAAGGTTCAAATTAGGAATACCAGCAAAAGTGGGCCCTCCGGGCACATTTAGTTAGACCGGCGGTGCTGGGGCGTTAGGTCTCAATAATTAGGGGGCCTACGGCCCATAATTACTGGGGAATCAATTATTCGGTCAAACTATAGAAAAGAACGCAGCAATGAAAAACTTAAGCTTCACAAATCTTGATACAGTGGGTTCGGATGTGAAGCTTAAGATTTTCATTGCGGCGTTCTTTTCTATAGTTTTATTGACCGAATAATTGAAAAGAACGCAGCCATGAAAATCTTAATCTTTACAAATCTTAATGGGTTCGGATGTGAAGCTTAATATTTCCAGCGCTGCGTTCTTTTCTATAGTTTTATTGACCTAATAATTAATTAATTGAAAAGGCAGCAGCAGTGAAAATCTTAACGCGGTAGAGTAAAAAGTTGAAAGAAAGCAAACCGCATTTATTTCTATGTTCAGAATCGCTTAATAGTAAATATATGGTATCTACAGACGGACGGATGAACAGGACTGCCTTTTTATAGTATAAATTGCGCACTGCCTTCCCTACTTCCCACTGTTTGAATAATTTCAGGATTTAGTTCGGGATTAAGTACCTCTCTTTATCTGTTGGCTGTGTTTATGATGTGTCTCTTTATTCTTTGCAACGAGTGAAAAATTATCTTAATTAAGGTTTCAAAGTAATTTTGTTTTATAAATTTTCCAGCCTTATAAATAATTTCTCATAGATATTGGTAACCTTGGTTCTGCTTCTTCCCGAATTGCTCATTCAAACCAATGTGAAGCTTGTTGCTCCACCCTGGACCTGCTGCTTAACTTGTCCGTATGAAGACTTTTTAAAGGGAAAGCGAATCCAAACTTCAGTCCACTACGGGTGGTCAGAAATTACGAAGTCCTTACCCGGATTTGATCTCTCGACTTGCCGATCAGCAGCAGCAGCAGCAGCAGCAGCCCAGCGTTATAACCATTTATCTATCAAGCAATATTATTGTATGAAACGATGAATAGCTGGGTGAGCTGCGCGCCACCTGCCGTCGCCAGGAATCTAATTCTGTGCCGGTGGATTCGTAGTAAGCGATGCTAACCACAGCAGACCGGTGACATATATATATATATATATATATATATATATATATATATATATTACGCCCTATTTGTGTAATTGGCTATTTCATGAAATGGGCAAGTTACTGCCCATTAGGACTACATGAAATGGGCATTTATATTGCCCAGTTAGTGAAATGGGCGAATTTTGCTTGCCCATTTTGTAAAATTGTATAAGATTTTAAAGGTCATACACCTGATTGCCCATTTCACGAACTGGGCAATATAAATGCCCATTTCATGTAATGGGCAGTAAGTTGTCAATTTCATGAACTAGGCAGTTATATTGCCCAGTTCATGAATTGGGCAATTACACAAACGGGGCGTAACATTATATATATATATATATATATATATATATATATATATATATATATATATATATATATATCACACCTTTGGTTAGCCTCCGCCCGAATTGTTCAGTCTGACGAAGGTCAAGCTTTTCACTCCACCTTAGACCTACAGTTTAACGTGGAATCCGAACCACGCCCCATCAGCAGCCCACCGTCTTAACCACTTGGCCACCTAGGGTACTCATTTATCTACCAACCACTTTCTTTATTGTGTGGAAGAATGAACAGCTGGGATTTGCTGCGCGCCGGCTGCCGTCGGGTCTCAAACCCGGGGCCGATAGATTCGTAGTCAGCGACGCTAACCACTACACCACCGAGGCGCATATATATTATATATATATATATATATATATGGGATGAATTTCACAATTACACACGTGTGTGTGTGTATATATATATATATATATATATATATATATATTATATATTTTTTTTTTTAAAGTATGACCGCTCATGGCCACCAAAAGAAAGGTGGATAGCAGAGCGAACACAGGACGAAGATTATGGAACAGCTAATGGAAATGAACAATAGACGGGGAAGGAGGAGGAGGAGGGGGGGCGGAAGCAGAAAGATCATAGCGGAGTCACAGCCGGTAAAGAAGTCGGGAGCGAAAGAGGAAGGAGAACAACCCGGTTATCGAAAAGTAGGGACCTTCAGATAGAATAGCGCCAAGCCTATCACAAGGCCTGACGCTCTCCAAAAAGGGAAAATACTCTGCGCGCAGCGCAGAGTAAAGCGGACACTCCACCAGGAGGTGGGCAACTGTAAGTAAAACGTTACATTTGGGACATCGGGGCACCCGATCCCCGGCCATCAAATAGCCATGGGTCAGGTGGGTGTGGCCAATACGGAGGCGGGCCAGAGCCACCTCCTTATGGCGCGACCGATGGAAGGAAGAGGCCCAACATCCCAATTTGGGTTTAATCTTGCAAAGTTTGTTATCTGTAGCGCCATCCCAGCGACTCTGCCACCGGGAGCGCAAAAACCTACGGAAGCCAGGGATATAATCGGAAAAGGGGAGGAACACGGGTGAAACCTGTACTCGGCACGCGGAACGGGCAGCTCGATCGGCAGCCTCATTTCCAGCCACGTTAACATGTGCTGGGACCCAGCAAAATACCACCTCCTTGCCACCAAAAGCGACAAGGGTATGGCACAGTAGCTGGATTCGTCGGACCAGTGGGTGGACAGGGTCAAAACACTCCAGGCCATCCAGGGCACTGCGGGAATCCGAATAGATGACAAACGACCCATCCGGATGCTCCCGCACCACCTCCAGAGCGCTCAGAATGGCATAGAGCTCCGCCGTGAAAACGGAAGCCTCATCAGAGAGACGGGTACATCGGGGAGCAAGGGCAGACGACTGGGGAACAGCCGCGGCCCCAACGCCCCCCGACGACCTCGCGCCATCCGTGAAGACCGCAATACATGCAGAGTGACACGCCGCATGCTGAAGGAACAGAGACCGAAGCAAGGCAGAGTCAGAATCGGCCCTGCGAACGGGGCGCAACGCCCTACAGCACGCAACAGGGGTGCTCTCCCAAGGTGCAGCACCATTGAAAGAGACCGGTATAACGGATGGAGGAGGAGTGCCCATACCATCGAGGAGGGAGGTCACCGTGTCGGTGAAATACCAACCCCCATCCCGGCAGAACGCCCTCTCCACCACCTGGAACAGAGGAGAGTTGGGAAGACGGAGGATCCGGAGACAGTGCTTAGCAATGAGGAACGACATCCGATCCCCCAAGGGTGGGATGTTGCACTCAACCTGCAGACTATCAACCGGAGAGGAGCGGAAGGCGCCAGATGACATGCGCAGTCCTCTAGAGAGGACCGGATCCAGTATCCGAAGGGCCGTACGGGAGGCGGAGCCATACACCACACTCCCATAATCTAATTTTGACTGTACCAGGGACACGTACAAACGGAGGAGTGTCCGCCTATCCGCGCCCCATGTAGTATGCGACAGATGTCCCAGCAAATCCAGGGTACGTCTTGCAGACTCGCGCAGCCGGCGAAGGTGGGGAACCCAGCTCAAACGGCTGTCGAAAACCATACCCAGGAAACGCACTGACCGAACGAGGGCCAGAGGCTGACCCCCGAGTGTAAGATTAAAGGTCGGGACGGCGCCGGATCCCCGTCTCCTCGACGGAAGGAAGGCCACACACGGTCTTCGGGGAAGAGCGTAAGGCCCACCGACAACGCCCAGCGTTCAACCCGATTGACCGCGAGTTGGACTTGCCTCTCCTCGAGGGGGGGACTCGTCCCCGCGGCATAGACAGCCAGATCGTCGGCGTAGATGGAACATCGCACCGAGGGCGGAAGGGCTCCAGGTAGCGCAGACATGACCAGATTGAAGCAGGAGACGCTCAAGACACACCCCTGGGGCACCCCCTCCTCCTGAACATACAGGTCAGATAGGGCCGCCCCATTACGGACGCGGAAAGTGCGACGGCAGAGGAAGTTTACGAAGAAATGTGGGCAAAAAGCCCACAAACACAAGAGACTTCAACGGTCCATGACAACTCCCCGACGGGTCGTGTCATAGGCCTTTTGGACATCGAAAACGGCCAGAACAAGATTCCGGCAGGAAAAGGCCTCCCGTACATCATGACCAAGGAGAAGGGGGTCCGAGTACCCTGAAATCGACGAAAGCCATACTGGGTCGGGGAGTATAACCCAAGCGACTCCAGTGTAAAGGAAAGTCGGACGGCCACCATCTTTTCAAGGAGCTTGCCTAAGCCGCTCGTCAAGGCAATAGGCCGATAGCCCGCCACCTCCGCCGGATCCTTCCCGGCTTAGGTATCGAGACCACAATCGCCCCCTCCAACGGGAAGGAACGACCCCTCAACCCACACCCGGTTGAAAAGATCCAGCAAAAGTGCAGGGCCATCGGGTGCAGATTCCAAATAAAGTCATACGGAATGTCATCAGGGCCAGGGGCGGAAGAATGACGGGTTGCCAAGGCAGCCCGAAGTTCCCGCATCGTAAAGAGACGGTTATAGGGCTCGTTCCCAGGCGGCGGAAACGTAACATCCGACAAAGGACGATCCGCAGCTGAAGGCAAACGGGAAACCGCAGCAAAAGCCCCAGCCAGCCGATCGGCCACAGCAGCAGGATCCGAAAGGAAGCCGTCCCTGTCCCGAAGGACAGAGCGACTAGCAGGGACCGGCTTCCCCTCGATACTACGTACCTTCCGCCACAGCAGCAGAAGATGTAGACGAGGAAATGCCGGACACAAAAGCACGCCAAGAGGCCCGACGGGCCAACTTGAGAGTCCGGCGGGCGAAAGCCTTCGCCCGCCGCATCTCAATCAAGTGGTCCGCGCGCCGGGTGCGGTGGAAGCGGCGCGTCGCCCTCTTCCTCTCGCACACCGCCCGGTGACATGCTGGAGTCCACCACGGGAAGCTACGCGTCCGCGGGTTACCGGAAGATCGAGGAATACAGTCCTCCGCGACGCCCATCAATACCTGCTCGAAGAACTCCAAGCTCTCATCCACAGAGCCAAAGCTCAACACCGAACGGGCAATGACGGAACGAGCTCTGAAGGATGGCCAGTCAGCCCGCGCAAGGCACCACCTCGGTCGAGACGAGACACCCGGCTGCGGTCCGACCGGCTCAAGACAGACTGGGTAATGATCACTGCCATAAGAGTCCCCCAACACCTTCCACGAAAAATCGAGTAAGGCATCGAGGGACACCAAGGAGAGATCAATACAGGTAAATGAACCCGTGGGTTCGTGGAAGTAGGTAGGTTCACCGGAATTGAGGCACGCAAAGGAAAGTTTCTCCATTAAGGAGAGCAACATACCAGCAACATTAGTCGACCGGACATCTCCCCAAGCCGCGTCGGGACTGTTAAAGTCCCCGAGGAGGAGAAACGGTCGAGGCAGTTGCAACACCAACTCGCGAACCGCGTCGCGAGAAGGAGGGTCATGAGGAGGAATATAAATCGAGCAGGCAGTGTACTGGCGATCTAAAAAGAGCCGCACAGCCACAGCCTGCAAGGAAGTGCGAAGAGGCACACCTCGCGATGGTAACGAATGATGCACATAAATCGCCGCACCCCGCCGGCGTGTGTGCTCATCCGGGGTGCAAGGGAAACCAACATAGCCAGAGAGACGAGGGAGTCCCCGCGCAGCCAGGATAGTCTCCTGGAGACAAACACAGGAAGGGCCGCTCGCTCTCCAGCAGGGAGGCAAGGTTCTCCCAGTTAGCTAAAAGCCCCCTACAGTTCCAATGCAAAATGGAACTGTAAGGGGAAGTGGCATTATAAAAGGCAGAGAAAACAGAGAAATAGCCACGGACCAAGCTGAGCAGCAAACTCAACGGTCCGTAACCAGGGACGGAATCGGCTTCCCCGACTCACCCCGAGCGGGGGGCGTAGGGGCCACCGACCCCGCAGCTGCTTCACCCGTAGTAGAACGAGAGGTGGAGAGTGGAACAGGGAGTTCAGAGGGGGCTCCCCTGGGGGGGAGAGACGACGAGACGGGCCCAGCCGAAACCCCCGACTCCCCACCAGAGGGGGGCTGGGGAGAACCAGATGTTCGAGGGCTCGTCAAACCAGACAAGCACTGACGGGGGGGGGGAAGGAAAGGTCCACCACAGGTGGGAGAGGTAGATCCAGGAGAGAGACCCGACCACTCTCAGCAGGAGCCGAAGGGAGAGAGACTCCATGAAGAAGGGCCAGGCTCCTCTCGACCGGGTCCACCATGGGAACAGAGTCAGTAATCGAGGGTGTCATGGGGCGGTGTACCTCAACCGACACCCGGACACTGGTCGGGGCACCGGGAGGTGACGCCTCACCAGCCCTCCGTATAGGGGGGGGGGTCCCGAGCGGACCAGGAGCGGCGCGCGCGCTTCCCCTCCGGTGAAGAACGGGAAGCAGGGCGAGCAGCGGTCATGATCGGGTCTGGAGGACTCCGACTCCGACCACGGCGACGCTTCCTCCTCCCCTTCGGGGCATCACCTTCCCCACCCGAGAGACGAGTAGGCAAGGATCCAGACCCCAAGGCCGGAGAGGGAGAAGGGGCACTTGTAGGCAGGGAATCAGATGGAATGTCTGAAAGTGAGGCAGAGGAACAAGAAGGTCCCGCGGCGCCAGGAGGACCACCAACCCCCGGAACTTCCAGGGGGGTCACCACTCCGGTAGACGCCGGGGTAGCACGGGAGGGGCCCGAGGACCCGCCAGGGCCAAGAGCCGCAGCATAGGACAACCCCCGCCGCGGCTCCCGGTCACGGACCCTATCGCGCGCCTCCCGCGCACTAAGGAATTCGGTAGTCCTTAAGGATCGCACCTCGAATTCAAACTTGAAAACGGGGCAGTCCCGAGAGGAGGAAGGGTGGGCCCCCGAGCAGTTCGAGCACCGCGGGGGCTTCGTGCACGGGGTAGGGTCCGCAGCGGACACATAGCTTACCCTCACGGCGGCACGCAGAGCTAACATGGTCGAACCGGTTGCAGCCAAAGCAGCGAACCGGGTCAGGCACATATGGTCGCACCGAAAACTCACACGACCGGCGATCACCCACGCCCCAGAACACCTGGGCCGGAGGCACAAGGGAGTCAAAGGTCAGGAGCAGACGAGCAGACGGGGTAAGAGCACCATCCCGGCGCGACGAAAAGCGGAAGACCTTCGTTACCCCCTAGGGGGCAAGATCCTCCTGCAACTCGCCAACCGGGATTGACAGCAGACGGGAAGCGAAAATGGTGCCCTGACAGCTATTCAATTGCGGATGGGGAGTCACAGAAACTCTGCAACCCAAGACATCCTGCAACTGTAGAAGGGACTCAGTCACCCCCGAAGAACGGGACTTCAAAAGAAGAGACCCATCCTTCAGAGGGCGGATATCATAACGACAGGGAACCCCCACCGTCTTAAGGCGCTGAAACACCCGTTCCGAGTTGCCCGGAAGGGAACCAGCGGAAGGGCGGAGAACAAGGAACCTGTCCACCGGATAGAAATTGACAGCAGGGACAGGTCCGTGTGTAACGGTAACCGAGAGTGGGCGAGAGAACAAGGGCCGCGAAG
The DNA here is from genome assembly GCA_023014485.1 of Bathynomus jamesi. Taxonomy (NCBI): domain Eukaryota; kingdom Metazoa; phylum Arthropoda; class Malacostraca; order Isopoda; family Cirolanidae; genus Bathynomus; species Bathynomus jamesi. The sequence goes on from JAJOZX010007064.1 coordinate 134,679, forward strand.
ACCCCGCCCTACGGCCACCACGAGTCCGGCCACGAGAGCCAGACGCCGCAGAGGACGAGAGGGGGCCATACGGCTTGAAGGTCAATCCAGCGGAGGCAGAGGCCGCTGAACGACCAGAAGTAGTAGTCTTATCCAAATCCAAGGGCGGGCCAGAGTCGTCAACAGGAGGGGATTAAAGTTTTGAAATTGAACCCATAAACAATAGCTTTACAAAAAAGACAGCCTCGGACCCAAGGCAATGCACCATCCGCCGCTGCATCCTTCAAGGCGCAGGCCCAACGTCCCGGGTAGCCCGCCCCCCAACCTGACTGTCGTTTTAAAAACAGCAGATTGGCACTACGGAAATTTGTCCGTTAAGGGCCAAGCAAAGACCCAATCCAGACGCAGCAGCGGTCCGGGCGCCCGTACCGTCCCCAGAGCACGGCTCAGCCACGGAGCGATGCCCCCCGGCGGGTGCACCCGATGACCCCAAGACTGCAAAATACAGAGGGGGGGGGATACTACAATTGACAGAGGCACAAGACCGAGTCAAGACAAAAGGAATTCCGGGAGAGACGGAAAAAAAGGGGGAGCAAAAAGAAAAGGAAGGGGAAAAAAAAAAAAAAAAAAAAAACGCAACTAGGTAACTCTTCGCCCACACCCCGCGAGGAGTTGAGGAAACCTCAACAACCCACGAGGTGTACGAGCCCCCCCGGCCCGGCAAGCCGGAGTACCTAATCGAGGGTGTGTATATATATATATATATATATATATGGCAATGTTTTATAAGTCATTTTGTTACTATATAAAAAACATTAATTCATTTTTTTTCGCATTCCCTTTAAAAAATAAATGAATTAATGTTTTTTACATAGGAGCAAAATGACTTATAAAACATTGCAAACATATAGAATAGTTTTATTTTTGGGGTAGTTTTAACTTGTTACCATGACAAATGTCGTACATTTTTACGTGAAATTCCTAATTATATAATTATATATACATATATATACCTTATGAACCTTATGTTGTTTCGTGCGTTGGTCTCTCTTCACACGGAGGTCAAGCTGGTGGCCCCGCCTCTATATATATACAGGGTGGGCGGAAAGTAGCTCCCTATTTTGGATTGGTAAAAAAGTACGTATATTATCCATTTATTTCAGAAGAAATAATATGAAAAGGTAGGCATACATGGTAGGTTTTCTCTAAAATTCAATATGGGCTCCAACTCTTTCCACCAGCTTCTGGAGCCGCCCAGGAATGGCGTCCACTGACTTTAGCAGGAACTCCGGCGGGATGGAGGACATGACTTCCCGAATTCGGTCCTCCAGTTCTTCCAATGTCCTCGGTTTGGTGCGGTAGACTTCTTCCTTTACCCACCCCCAAAGAAAGAAGTCGCACGGTTACCGCTGAAAAACGGCAGAATCGGTTCAGTGTAACGGTGTGGTGTGGTATGACCTCAGATCAGGTTGTGGGCCTGTTCCTTCTGCGCAACACCATGAATGCTGAGCGGTACCTTGCTATGTTGCGAAACGAGGTCTGGCCGGTTGTCAGCACATGGGAGAACATCGACGATCTGATATTTATGCAAGATGGCGCCCCTCCGCACTTCGCTCTTGTTGTCTGTGAGTGGCTGGATGCCCACTTCCCTGGGCGTTGGATGGGTCGTCGTGGTCCACATCAATGGCCAGCCAGGAGCCCCGACTTGACACGTGCGACTTCTTTCTTTGGGGGTGGGTAAAGGAAGAAGTCTACCGCACCAAACCGAGGACATTGGAAGAACTGGAGGACCGAATTCGGGAAGTCATGGCCTCCATCCCGCCGGAGTTCCTGCTAAAGTCAGTGGACGCCATTCCTGGGCGGCTCCAGAAGCTGGTGGAAAGAGTTGGAGCCCACATTGAATTTTAGAGAAAACCTACCATGTATGCCTACCTTTTCATATTATTTCTTCTGAAATAAATGGATAATATACGTATTTTTTTACCAATCCAAAATAGGGAGCTACTTTCCGCCCACCCTATATATATATATATATATTATATATATATATATACAAAGTCATTACCCTCTGTTTTTTCCAACAGCAAGCTGACGTCACCACAATCAGCTGTTCTCCAAGTTCTCAAATTTTATAAAAAACAAGCCATTATTCAGAGGAATATACTGTAGCATGCGGGAAGAAGTAAAATTTCTGGACTGCTGATTGGTTCGCGCACCATGTGTCCAAAGTATTTGGATAGGTTCGCGAAATGTACCTGTAACATACAGTATATATGTATAAATTTCATGCAATATTGTTTGTGGGCTCGCTCAACATCGCCATAGAAACCGGCAACATAAATCACGCTGCCAGGCGTTTGAAATCATACGATAAGCGCTGTCGTCGTTGGCGAGCGAGAAGGTTAAAATTTTGGATATATACTTTTTGTTGCTTTCGTGCAGTCAACTTCCTTTGCTATTAAATTGTTTTATTTCGTTAAAACCATCACGTTCTCCAAAGTTTTTAAAGTTGATACTCTTGAGTTTTGTTTATTTGAATTATTTGGAAGGTTTCCTTTGAAACCAGCAACAGACTTTTCAGCTTACCGGCTTTTAGTGAGCATTGGTCTTCGGATTTGATTGTAGATAATCTGAATTGTTAATTATCTTGATTAAGAATTTCATTATTTAACATTTATTTGTCGTTAGCTTATTTTTTTGTTACGTATTGGAATTAAGAGGTTAGCCCACGTTGCTAGTTCAAAGTGAGCTTACATCGCGTTATAAACTAACATCGCGTTAGCCTAATTGCATTACAATACTAGGTTTTTTGTATTTGGTGAATCGTATATTCATCGTGTATTTAGTTGTCGGTTAAGTCCGTAAGGTATAAGGTTAAATTTAAAAAATAGCTTACTTTGTTTATAACTTCAAAGTATATTTATATCTTTAAGGTTTATTTTCAACTCGTATTGATTCGTAGTTTATTATTGAGATTTATTTCCACTATTTTTATAAGAAATCGGAGATCCATTGCTTATTTATTAATTAAAAGTTTATACACTTTGGTGGTAATCTCGTGTCGGGTATTCGTCAGAGTTCAATATCGGTAAGGACTCGATTAGGCATTAGGAATATTTGGTCCTACTTGCTATTTTCGAAGCTATTAATTCATTCGGATCTTTTCCGTTTGACTGCCGCCATTGAAACATTTCGGTTAAAATACAAAGTGTTTAATTGTCTTGATACAAAATAAGTTACTTTATAAAAAAGCTGTTCTTAATTTTCCCTTATAATGACTTATATTTATAAGTTGAACTTCCTTATTTGGATCACCTGAAGGTCAGTGCCCCCAGCCTTCTTTACTTAGCCTTATAAGGTTAACTAACGAAAATATCACGACCTAACCTAACCATCGTTAGGTCAACTGTACGACCTTGACGATTGGTTAGGTTAGGTCGTGATATTTTTGTTAGTTAGCCTTATAAAGCTAACTAAAGAAGGTTGGAGGCCCTGATCTTCAGGTGATCCCTTTATTTTTCTGAGTACACTATTAAAACTTAAAAATTAAGCATGGATCTTGAAAGTAATTAAAATTGTTTATAACAAACAAAATATGAAGGGGAAATTAAGAAAAGCTTTTTTATAAAGTAACTTACTTTGTATCAAGACATTTCAGTTAAAATACAAAATGTTTAATTGTTTCAATGGCGGCAGTCAAACGGAAAAGATCCATTTTCTCCCAGGTGTGGTTCTGAGCGAAGTGTTTGAGGTTTCTTTCAGGTCGTTATTCTGAGTTAAGATTGAGCCTCTTTCACTTTGGTTACATCCCCTACTTTAGTCGCCCAAGACTGAGACCTCAATTGGATCGATCGAACCACGATCAGAGGCGGGCGCGGATTACTAATATTGTTGGGGTACACTCCTCAAAAATTTAGTAATCGAAAATACTCACACCGTGGCTTCTCCGCAATATATTGTGGGAAGCGCCATGTTGACAAATTAGTTTTCGCTTAGCACCGACCAAAGGTAGTCCCCTTTACAAAGTGAATTTTGAAAATTTTTCTGTTCAGAATCATTTTGCGTCATTAAAAACTTAGAACTTCTATTTCCCGAACTCGTATTGTTTTAATTACAACAAAACATTTAGTGAAGCGAGTTTTCAAAGGGACTTACCGAAAGCCTCGAAGCCATCCATTTTAAGTCACCCATTTTTATCAAAGCTGATAACACCGCTTTCAAATTTATTCTGTAGTCGGTATTTAACAAAGTAATGAGTAGTAACACGTTTAGTAGTTTGTGGTTAGGAACTAATTCAGGATTAATTTGCCCATACGTTATTATTAGTGGCCTATCTACATCGGGGACACACTTAATATCGCCGGCGAGTTATTCCTGAGTTATTCCCGTACTCTCATTAACATTAAATACTACTCATTCAAAAACTAATGTAACTTTGTCTCGTTCAACCTCGCCCAATTTATTTCGGCTGGGCTAACGCGATCGAACCAGGTGTTACTTGGCTTAGAGGGAGACGAATATAATAGTTTCAAAGTGGTCCTTCGAAATATTGTCAAATTAAATCCGAAAGAAACCAAGTTGACAACATTGCCACTTGATGCGTATTTGACTTTCGTTCTGATCTCTTCCAAGACTGCAAACTAAAATTTCGCATTAAAATGTTTTTTTTTTTTTTTTTTATAAATTCAATACATTGATATTGACGGTAATGTATTTGATAAATACTTAAATACGTATTTAAATACTGTATTTATAGATAACATTTTTCAGGGTATTTAAATACAGTAGTGTTGTCACTGTTGATGTATTTTGTAATTATAAATACAGGTTTTCAAGTACTTTTAAATACGCTTGCAAAAAAACTTTGTTGGGAGTATCTCATTTTTTTGCAAATTAAGAATTTAATATTTTTTCCTGTAACTGTTCAGACTGTACTGTTATGCTTATGATTTATGTAGTCTTTTTGTTGCGTCTCTTTGGATTGCCTTTGTTGCGGATAGGAAGCCTCAAACTATCAGGTCATCCCATAAGTAATGTCGTTTTTTAGATTCGGATTTGAAGGACAAAAAAAAACTCGACAAACTTTTTAATCTAGTATATATTTTCCATCGGAATCAGTGACACACTGCCAACGTCCTACAAGCTTTTCAATGCCATGTTTATAAAATTCAGGCGGTTTTGAGGCTAAAAACGTACAAAGACTGGTGTGCAGGTCATCTAAAGAAGTATACCATTTCTCGTCAAGACAGTTTTGCAGACTCCTGAAGAGATGATAAACTGAAGGAGCAAGGTCTGGAGGATGTGGAAGTTTTTCCCACCCAAGCTGCTCAATTTTTGCAGAAGTGATCCGAGTGGTATGAGGACGTGCGTTGTCGTGGTGGAACACGATTCCTTTCCGATTAACCAAAGATGATCTCTCTTCTTTTAGTGCAGTGTTCAATCGATCCAGTTGTTGACAGTAGACTTGAGCGGTAATTGTTTGGTTGTGTGGTAACGGTTCAAAGTGTGTTACACCACCTTTATCCCACCAAACACTAAGCAACACCTTCCGAGGGTGAAGATTTGGTTTCGGCTGTGGTGTCGCTGGTTCTCCGGCACAAACCCACTGTCGACGGCGCTTAACATTCTGGTACAGTATCCACTTTTCATAACCAGTCACTAAACGGTGCAAAAACGGATCTTGGAGTTCACGGGAATGAAGAGCTGTGCTAATGGTTTACCCGCACCCTCAGATTGTCGACCGACAATTCATGTGGCGTTTTCATAACTTAGGCACTTTCCCAAGTTGTTGCGAATGTCGATGGATGGTGGACGGGGATGACTTGAGTTTCTGGGACAATTCTTCGACAGTTGTTGAACAGTCTTCAAGTGAGGCTAACAACAGGTCATCAAACTCAGCAGGGCGTCCAGAGCGTGCTGCATCTGTCAAACAGCAGTCACCATTCCTAAAGTTTTGAAACCATCTTTTCTTCACATGCAGAATATCGTTGCCATAAACGTCCTGAATGTTTCGCGTTGCTTCAGTAGCACTATTCCCTTTTTTGAACTAGTAAAGCATTATATGCCTGATATGCTCTTCTGATACCGCCATGTTTGAGGGGTTCACATTAAGCAAAACGTGTCTTCACTGGTCAAGGTCTGTAAAGTATGTTGCGAAACACGATAGATCTCCTCTTAGATATAACCTTCGGAAAATTTATGCTTAAACCGAGTAGGACTAGTTTAAACTTAATCTATCGTAAAAAACGTGTTACTTATGGGATGACCTACTATAACAATAATAAACACTGAAAATGGAATGTATTTAGGAGCGATTTAGATCAATAAATACACAACTTTAAACGAATTTAATTTGTATTTAAATACATTTTTTAGAGTAACTGGTATTTAAATACAAATTTGTAAGGTATTTGGTATTTACATACATTTTAAAGGGTAAATATTTGGCTGGACACAGGGGCTACATTTTTTATCAAAATTAAATTTTTCTAGTGTAGTTTTCTCTGCTTTGTTCGAATCTGATACCCATTTCTTGTGCAAATGAATAGAAACTATTTTTTTTTCCATTCCAAAATACGGAGTGTTTCTACTCATTTGCACAAGAAGTGTGTGTCAAATTCTAACAAAGCAGAGAAATTTACACCAGGAAAATTTAATTCTGATAAAAAACTAACTAACTAACTAACTAACCTAACCTGCGTCAGTTTGGAATGTCAGGCACGCAGAAACTTTTGTCAAAAAATGTATTCTAGTAAAAATGGCTAATAAATTAAAGGTGAGCATCTGTAACATCTTGCAGAACAGAGAAACTGAGGAATTAAATCCCAAAAATTAGGAACAAAAAGTACTTCATTCAAAATATAAAAATGTGAAAAATGCATCTGGGAAATTATAGACAATGATAAATGCAGTTTAATTTCCTATATTTGTCAAAATATGAAATAGTCCTAATGCAATTGAAATTTTTGGTCCAAGTAAAACTTTAATGTATATTTTAAACTTTACTGCACCCAGTATCTTAACACACCTATAATATCGTTATAACACCCATTACATTCTTTTGGAACTTGCACCGTTTAGCTTCATGAACTTTTATAGTTGCTCCGAAATAATTTCCATTCATCTAGTTTCTCAAATGTGAAATCCCCACTTCAGGACCGAAAATGGAAATTGGGATGACATTGAGTGGGAAGTAATCCTCATGAAATGGCTGAAATAACCTCGTAACAAACTCTCATGAAAGCTTATAACAACTGGTCACTTAGCCCAATTCATATTTTTTAACTCGTTACCATACGCAAGTAATACCCTTGAGAATAATTAATATTGAATTTAAGAAGTTCAATAATAAACCAAGAAAAGTGGAATGATTTAGGTCGCCCGGTACTTCGGGATTTACGGTGCATGGTAGCCTCTGCAGTGAGGCTGTTGTTCGCTCCCGGTTACTCTCTCTTGGTTGGGGTTAGTTGGTCGCTCACTCTGCTGATAGTCAGGCTATAGCGATCCCATTTTGACGAAGTTATGTACCATGAAATTCTCCATTACATTCCATGTGCGCTATTTGGGAGACGCGTTCAATAAACTGGGCCGTTGTTTCGTCTTCATCGGAAACATTGTTGGAGAGATAGAAGAGGATACTTGGAGTTGACTGGGTGCCATGCTGAGGGCCATAGTATCCCCCTCCTAATGAATCGCCAGAGTGAATACTTTCTGTAAACCATTTTCAAAGTATTTTACAGAATGAATAATTTAAATGAAATTCAGGATTTTAAATAGTGTAATTGCACTTGATAACCAATAATTATCGAATATTTAATTTAAAAACCTCTACGTTTTTTTACATGGAGCATATAAAGTGAATAATTTTCTTACTATCGGGTGATAAGTGTCAAAGGTGACACTCGCCAGCATTGTACTGAGGAGGTACACAGTTGGATGACGCGAGGTGCTACTGGAATGTTGTGTGCTGTACAGACGACGCTGTTGACTGCGGTATGGATGTCGATGACGATCCCTGTCGTAACGACGCTGAAGTGACGAAGAGGGAGGCTGTTGACGACGACGTCCATATTTTTTGTTTCGACAGAGAAAAATATAACGAAATATTTCTGAACCGATTGCCATCGTATCGTGATGCAATTTTTGCTTCTCCTTCATTGTTTAATTTTCCAGCCATCGTTTACCTGTAACAAATGGTAAGGGTTTATGACTAAAACAGCGAAAGAGCGGTTGCGATATCTTTAGTTTAGGAGCAATAAGAATTTAAAAATAGGGGTCGACTTTTCAGACAATCAGCAGCAGCTTGCACATTTGTAAAATAACTCAAGCTTTAATTAAATCTAACTTCATCTATTAGTTAAATAATTCATTAGTTCCCACGTTTCTTTTAGCACGAGGTATTATCGCAGAAAGTTACAATTACTTCTCGATACTTCAGTTATTTGAATGTTCAAGGTAATACTTAAGTTTCCCCCCCCACTTCTCAACATTAACTGTTGGCACAAAGTCGGAATTGATGAGTAGAACGTGGATCGTAAGCTGAAGATAGTTGGTCGCAGCAGTTTAGCCTTCATGAGAGTATCCAGAATTGGGTTCGCTGTGCTGAACGTGAAGGTAATGAAAGTTGCAGAGTTGATCCAGTAGAAGTTAATTCAACTGTAATATTTTGACCATATTCTGAAATTAACATTCGGGTTAAAATTTAAGAATACACCAAAATGAGTCCCATGCAAATGCAGTGTAAGTAATGAAAATGGTCGAAATAACAGGATGAAATCGTGTCTCGAATATTTCATTCAACTATTTATTATAGATAAAAATCAGAGCTGAAATTATATTTTCAAACAAATAATAGTTTTGTAAGGCTTTACAATATAAAGGATTTGAAAGAAAGTACACCATTTTAAATGAAATATTTGAAAAAATTAGTTTCACTTTTCGTTGGCCACAATATCTTCAGAGCATCTGCAATATCCTTTAGTACCTATTACAAGAATTCTTTTAGAATTTGAAACATTTAACTTCATAAGCTTTTCTATTTGCTGATCTGAAACGATTCCCATTCATCTACTCTCTCCGAAATATGAAATTCCTACTTCATGACCCAAAATGGAAATTGGGATGGCATTAAATGAGATGTAATCGTTATAAAATGGTTGAAATACTCCCATAACAAACTTACATGGCAACTTATAACTGGTCAATTAGTTACGATCTAATACATATTGTTATAAACCAGAAAAACTTTCCTACAACTAACGGCCACAGTATCCTCCACCCCTTCCTCCAGCCAGAGAATTTGGGAACTTTTTTTTTCTTTCCCCCCAAGAATTTCACCATGTTAAGAGCTTTTATGTAATGAATATTTTAAATTGAATAAAATGAGCTTCAAATTAAATTGTATAATCTGAAAATGTATTTCCATTTCAAGATTAAATTTTACTATGAAAAATTTAACTTGGAAAAATAAAATTCTCTTCATAAAAAAATTCCTACGCAAATAATTGTTTCGGAAAAATTTAATACATCTGCAGGATTCATAGCGACCAGGAAAGTCAGGGAAAATAGTTTTGTTGCGAAATTTCGGGTAAACAAAAAAAAAAAATTGGATGGTCAGGGAATTAACATGACTAAAGAGCGATAGGCTATGGCAGATTTAGATAATTTTCTTCAAAAATTCCGAAATAGTAACTTTTATGATAGTGTGTGGAATCAACAGTCTGTAAGGAAATGGCAATTAATTATAAAAGGAAAACAGGGTTGTGTGTTCGGGGGGGGGGGGGGAATTGAGGAGGACGTTTAAAATAGCCAAAAAAAAAAAAAAATCGGTGAGGGACGATGTTTGCAAAATTGTCAGGGAAAGGCGAGGAAATCACTTAAGATTCGCTGTGAACCCTGATCCGAGATGCAATTCTGTTGAAATTTAGAAATTATTACTATTGAAATAAAGTAATTTTCTCTTATAATAACCTTGATGCTTCTTTGATTAAATATCAAATTAAATACGAATTAGGAAAACTACTCTATCAATTGTTACTGTACGGAAGTAATACAATTACGAATGACGAACTACTTATGTTGAATATTGAATAATATAACCAAGAATAAAAGTAGAATAATTTAGGGCGTCCGATACCTGAGTAGCTGTGGTGCATGGCGGACTCTGACCAGTGAGGCTGTGGGTCGATCCCGCCGGCTGTCTCCTTGGTTGGGCTAATTTGGTCGCTTGGTCCGTTCAGGCGATTGCGATACCATTTTAAGGAAGGGGTGTCCCGCGAAGTTGTTAGTTACACGCCATGTGCGCCATTTGGGAGATGCGGTCAAGAAAGTCTGCCGTTTCGTCTTCATCGGAAACATTGTTTGGGAGAGAGAAGGGGATACTTGGAGTTGACCGAGTACCATGCTGAGGGCCATTGTATCCCTCTCCTAATGAATCGCCCGACTCGATATTTTCTGAGTTTTTCAAAATGAGTAATTTAAATGAAATTAAACGAGAATTTTAAATAGTGTAATAGAATATAACCAATATTTATCCATTATTTAATTTAACCTCAACACCTTTCTCAACATGGAGCATATAAAGAAGTGAATAACTTTGTCTCATGAGCCAATGACAAGTGTCAAAGGCGACACTTACCAACATTACTTTGAAGGTCATTGTACTGAAGAGGTGCACAGTACGATGACGTCAGGGACTGCTGCAACGTTGTGTGCTGTACAGAAAACGCTGTTGACCACGGTATGGATGACGTTGACCATCCATGTGGGAAAGACGCTGAAGACGAGGATCCCTGTGGTAACGACGCTGAAGTAGTGGCGAAGAGGGAGGCTGTTGTCGACGAAGAGGACGATGACACTGTTGGTTTTTTATTCCTGTTTCGACGCTGAAAGATAACGAAATATTTTTGAACTATTTTCATTAAAATAAATCTAATAAATAAGGAAACGAACATTATAATTAACTTAAATCCGAACCACAGTTTTTTTTATTCAAATATGAGTTCTTTTTGTAGACAAGGCTTATTCATTCCTGAATTCCTGAGTTCAGGAAAGTGATATATACTTAAATAAGTGGCTTTCGTATCTTACCCGAATTATTTTCTCATTCTCATTGGCCTGTTCACAGAATGTAATTTCTGATACAAACCACATTCATTACAAACTAGGTCCCTATTTGAGTTCCTCCGCCACAGGGTCGTGTTTAGTGTGTGACAATTGGTGTACACTTTATTCTGACGACGAATCCGACTGAAAATGGAAGGCAATTTAGCGAGTTATTTATGGTAATGTTTGGTGACAAAGTAATTAGTGTTAAAAGGCAATAGACCATTTACTGTAAGTAAAATAAATTATTAAAAGTTATCTAATTTTATTAATTTCTGAAAATTAATTAATTTTATTCGGTACTTCGTTAAAAATCCAATCCAAAAGCGAGCTTATAATTAATTGTAAGTGTAAATTGTATGTCTTAATTAAAATAGGAAAAATGCATTTAAAATAGGTTAAAGCAATGATACCCACCAGTCGTGCAGATTTCCAAAGTTCGTTGCCTGGATTGTTTGGATTTTGGGAATCATATTGTGCGTGATGGTTTTGAACTGTAATAAGCCAAAGGAAAGATGAAATACTTTGTTTTAAACTATAAATATAATTTGATAATACAAAATAGATAGATTTTATGTAAATCGTACACGAAATAGGCTTTCCTTAAATATTTGCGTTCATCTTCGTAAAACTGTTTAAGTGCAGGATTGAAATTTTAAGACAAAAGAGTAAACTTCTTTTTTATATAAAAATCAGTTATTTTGATATAAATAAGAGGCTTAATTGTTTGTGTATGACACACATCTGCCTTTAATGTAGTGAGACACCTCGACTCCGGTCCCCAAGGTTCACACTCCCATTCGGTTTCTAGTTTTAAAACAACCTCGAAAAATGTAATGAAGTTCTTTGACACACTGTGCATAGAGAATTTGGCTTACCTTGGATACTGCATATGGCAGACGATGCTCCAGTACAGATCTCCGAAATGCCTGAAGAGGTCGCACCGTGATTCCCGTAAATGTAAGTGCAAAAAGAACCATTATTTTGTAATAATTTATTTATTTATTCAATACCTAAACTGCGTAAATAAAGAACAAAAGTATTTATAATACTTTAATTGTAAAATAAAAGTTCAGATTAAATTTTTTATATTGTAAAATATTGGCAAGCAACGAAAGTATTTCACGCAGTAACGTTGCAAATCAAAAAGACTGTTACATATCGGATATTGTGTTGTAGTGTACACATCGAAAAGGTACATAAATTTTACAAGGCATTTTATCTGTTATGAACAAGTTTATAATATGAGGAGTGTATAATCAATTTACTGTAATTACGTTATCGGTAAGTCAAAATTGTACAGTATAATATTAATTCAGTCGAGCTTCTCACGAGTCCTGCACGCATGCGTTGCAAAGCTCTCCGCTGAGAAAAGATGACAGACGTGTATGGGCTAAAAAAAAAAATAAAAAAATATATATATATATGGGGGAGTGGGTTGGTGGATGTGTCAAATACTGTAGACATTATTAATTCTCAGTACCCTTTTAACTATTTAATTGTAATTAATTTACTCACGTTGACTGGCCATTTTCATAAACCCGATGATAAGTCTAAGGAATTGAACGTGATTTGTTGATTTTGTCTCTCCGGTTGTCTGTCGTTCGAATTAGCCTCCAGTAAATGCCAATTCTGACATGGTAAATAAGGTGTAGTCGTTGGAAGCAGGGCGTTTACGTGTGATAATTAAGTAACCAACTGGTTACATAACTGAATATAAATATGACCATCTCATCTCGCATACATAATACACACACACGGTGAACTTGCTTTAATTTGAAGTATGTAGAAAGTATTCCGTATTATACAACTGGGAGGTGAAATAAGGAAATGATTATGAATTATAAACAAAACTCAGACTAACGTCTGCTTAAACCAAACCAGGCTATGATTTTTGTCCGATTTCTCGAAAACAGAAAAAAATAATGAAACCAGAAATAAATCCTTATCTTCAACCGATGTAAATTTACAATTGACTCCTTATAATGATTCTCGTTGAAAATAAATGCTTCTCCCTCTTTCCAACCTCGTATAACCTCTCCTTATCGCATCTTTCTCAAATATTTTTTATTTTTTTTGATTTGCTGAAAGTTAAATTTTAAAAATTCTAAATACTATTCCTAACTGTTTTGTTATAATTATGAACCACTGTAGAATGGGATACAGGATGTATTTGCACGGGATGTTTGGACGAGATTGCCGATAGTTTAAAACAATGTCGACGTAATTTTGGGTGATTTTAAATATATGAGCGCATACGAGGAGGAGGGAAGTTGGGGATGGGAGAGAAAAGTGGATAAAAGACTACAGGGTGTTCCAAAATTAGGACGGGATCGGCTTTGTTTTGAACTGGTTTGCAACATCAAATGTGCAAATTAAAACCTATCAGCGCGATTGGCTAAAATACCTTTGACCCAATAACGGTAAAGATATTGTACTTTCTTACGGTTGAGGAGGTTCCTCAGCAAAGTTCAAATTAGGAATACCAGCAGAAGTGGGCCCTACGGGCCCATTTAACTAGACCTGCGGTGCTGGGGCCTTAGGTCTCAATAATTAGGGGGGCCTACGGTCCCATAATTACTGGGGAATCAATTATTCGGTCCACGGACGGACAGGACTGCCTTTTTATAGTATAAATTGCGCACTCCCTTCCCTACTTCCCACTGTTTGAATAGTTTCAGGGTTTAGTTCCGGATTAGGTACCTCTCTTTATCTGTTGTCTGTGTGTTTATAATGTGTATCTCTTTGCAACGAATAAAAAATTATCTTCTTTCAAAGTAATTTTGTTTTATAAATTTAACGGCCTTCTAACTAATTTCTCATAGATATTGGTAACCTTGGTTCTGCTTCTGCCCGAATTGTTCATCCAAACGAAGGTGAAACTTATTGCTCCACCCTAGACCTGCGACTTAACTTGTCCGTATGAAGACTTTTTAAAGGGAATCCGAACTTCGGTCCACCACGGGTGGTCAGAAAATACGAGGTCCTTACTGGATTTCATCTCTATTTCCCGAGCAGCAGCAGCCCAGCGTCATAACCACTGATCTACTAAGTAATATTATTGTATGGAACGATGCATAGCTGGGTGAGCTGTGCGCCACCTGCCGTCGCCGGGAATCTAACTGTGCCGGTGATATATATATATATATATATATATATATATATATATATATATATATTTATATTGTGTGTGTGTTACGCTCCGTTTGTATAATTGCCCAATTCATGAACTGGGCAATATAATTGCCGAGTTCATAAAATGGGCAGAATTTTGCTTGCCCATTTCATGAAATGGGCATCTGTATGAAGGAAAATTAAAATTTCGACTGAATCATTTATTAAAAAAGTAAAACATTAAAAAGAAGGCAAGTGATAATGATTAGTTACATTCTCATACGATTTGTGACTGTGACAGGCGCTGTTGCAACGAAGATTATTTTACAAACATAACATCGTTTAGTTAGACTTACTTCTACAATGGCACCTCCTGAACCTTTGTCCTCCACAAACACTTTGTAGTTTAACAATTTCGCAAATGCTTAGTTTGAATCTGTTCACTATACTGGTCTTAAATCTAGTGATATTTCCTGAAACTGATTCCTTGAAAGTTTACCATTTATTACTCCGACTTTTGTTCCTACTGTGCAGCCACCGTCGTCCTTAGCAAGAATTATACCTATTGTATTAGGAGGATTACCTTTACTACGATCAAATTGAGATACTGTAACTACCACATTATGACCAACGACGACCACTGGCAACGGTTTTTTTACTTCGTCAACATTTTTCTGCTTGTAGCACTATGCCCTCATGAGCTTTTTGCCGTGCAAGTACAGCAGCGTGTACAGCAGCATCGTCTTGTGATAAGTCCTTATGTGATACTTGGTGCACGTCTGGTTCATGCGCAGGCCAGTGGTCTGGCTCCAGCGGTGGTGGTGCAGGTGTTTCAACAGCATTTTCTCGTACTGGCAATGTTTAGGTGTTGCAAATGGGCATCTTACTACCCATTACATGAAGTGGGCATTTTTATTGCCTAGTTCGTGAAATGGGCGGAATTTTGCTTGCCCATTTTGTAGAATTGTATAAGATTTTAAGTCATACACGTGATTGGCCATTTCACGAACTGGGCAATATAAATGCCCATTTCATGTAATGGGCAGTAAGTTGCCCATTTCATGAAATAGGCAATTACACAAACGGGGCGTAACATATATATATATTTGTGTGTGCGCGCGCGTGCGCGCGCGCGCAGAGTTGTTACCATCTGGTTTTTCCAAGAGCGAGCTGACGCCACCACAATCAGCTGTTCTCCAAGTACTCGAATTTTATGAAAAACGAGCCCTTATTCAGAGGAAATATAGCACGCGGGAGGAAGTAAAATTTCTCGACTGCTGATTGGTTCGCGCACCATGTGTCCAAAAGTATTTGGATAGGTTCGCGAATTATACTTTTAACAAATACACTATATTACTAAAAGTATTCGGACACCCCGCCACAATTACGTATTGTGGACTAGCGCATGCGCAGTGGCTTGGAAAGTCCTCAATATAAAGCCTGTATGTCTGCCTGGGCAGTAGCAGTGGATTAGACGCCAGTATGCCACGTGGAGCCGAACTTATACTTTCAATGTGGGATGGTGGTTGGATGCCACATAAGTAACCTTTCTGTGCACGCAACTGCGAGCCGTCTGAACATTCCGAAATGTACTGTAGCGGATGTTATTCAAAGATAGAAGGCTGAAGGTGCCATTACAACAAAAAAAAAAAAAAAATGGTCTGGACGGCCTCACAAACTCACTGAGCGTAGTCGAAGAGTCTTACAGAGGAGTGTTCGTACCTCACGCACGTCGTCTGCGGCAAACATCACGGCGGAGGTGCAACAGGCCATGGAAACATTTGTCAGCACGTCAACTGTTCGTCGGGAGCTGCATAGACTTGGATTTCATGGCAGGGCAGCTGCGCACAAGTCCAATATCACCGCCAGAAATGCAGAACGCCGAACTGTAAAGTTCGGTGGAGGTTGTGATTGTATGGGGCTGTTTCAGCTGGATGGGACTTGGTCCGTTAGTTGTCGTGCCGGAAACCATGAAGTCCAAGATGTATCTGGATATTTTGGATAATTCTGCGCTCCCTACGCTCTGGCAGTACTATGGTAATGGGCCCTGCCAGTATCAGCACGACAATGCTCCATGTCATACCGCAAAGTGCATATAGGACTGGTTTATGGATAACAATGTCGAGAAGTTGGACTGGCCGGCTCAGAGTCCCGACCTTAACCCCACTGAACACCTTTGGGAAGAATTGGAGCGCCGCATCAGACTTCGGCCAAATCGGCCTTCTTCCAAACCATCTCTGGGAGCGGCTTTGCAAGAGGAATGGATGAGTATTTCGATAGACACCTACCGGAAGTTGGTTGAAAGTATGCGTGTCCGAATATTTTTGAAATAGTGTATGCACACACACACACACACACACACACACCACACACACACACACACACACACACACATTTAATGCAATATTGTTTGTGGGCTCGCTCAACATCGCCATAGAAACCGGCAACATAAAACATGCTGCCAACCTTTTGAAATCATACGATGAACGCTGTCGTGGTTGGCGAGCGAGAAGGTTCAAATTTTGGATATATACTTTGTTGCTTTTGTGCAGCCAACTTTGCTATTAAATTGTTTTATTTGGTTAAAACCATCACGTTTTCCAGTTTTTAAATTTTATACTCTCGAGTTTAATTTATTTGAATTATTTGAAAGGTTGTCTTTGAAACCTGCAACAGACTTTTCAGCTTACCGGCTTTTAGTGAGCGTTGGTCTTCGGATTTGATTGTACATAATCTGAATTGTTAATTGTCTTGATTAAGAATTTGATTATTTAACATTTATTTGTAGTTAGCTTATTTTTTGTTACGTATTGGAATTAAGAGGTTAGCCCACGTTGCTAGTTCAAAGTGAGCTTACATCGCATTATAAACTACCATCGCGTTAGCCTAAATGCATTACAATATAGGTTTTTGTATTTGGTGAATCGTATATTCACCGTGTATTTAGTTGTCGGTAAGTCCTTAAGGTATAAGGTTAAATTTAAAAAATAGCTTACTTTGTTTATAACTTCAAAGTATATTTATATATCTCAGGTTTATTTTCAACTCGTATTGATTCCTAGTTTTTTATTATTACTATTGAGATTTATTTCCACGATTTTTATTAGAAATCGGAGAGCCATTGTTTATTATTAAAAGTTTATACCTTTGGGTGGTAACCTCGTGTCGAGTATTCGTCAGAGTTCAATATCGGTAAGGACTCGACCAGGCATTTGGGATATTTGGTCTTACTTGCCATTTTCGAAGCTATTAATTCATTCTCCGGGTGTGGTTCTGAGTGAAGTGTTTGAGGTTTCTTTCAGGTCGTTATTACGAGTTAAGGTTGAGCCTCTCGCACTCTGGTTTTCTACCATTTTATCCGGTGAATACTTTCCCCGGACAAAACCCCCCACCCCTACTTTAGTCGCCGAAGACTGGGGGCTTCAATTGGATCGATCGAAACACGATCAGAGGCGGGCCAGGATTACCAATATTGTTGGGGTACGCTCCTCAAAAATTTGGTAGTCGAAAATACCCACACCGTGGCTTCTCTGCAATGCATTGTGGGAAGAGCCACGTTGACAAATTAGTTTTCGCTTAGCGCCGACCAAACGTAGACGCCTTTACAAAGTGAATTTTGAAAATTTTTCTGTTAGAATCATTTTCAGTCAGTAAAGAACTTGGAACTCGTATTGTCTTAATTACAACAAAACATTTAATGAAACGAGTTTTCAAAGGGATTTGCCGAAAGCCTCGTAGCCATCCATTTTAACATTGTCACCCATTTTTATCAAAGCTGATAACACCGCTTTCAAAATTTATTCTGTAGTCGGTATTTAATAAACTAATTAGTAGTAACACGCTTAGTAGTTTTTGGTTAGGAACTAATTCAGGATTAATTTGCCCATACGTTATTATTAGTGGCCTATCTACATCGGGGACACTTTTAATATCGCCGGCGAGTTATTCCCGTACACTCATTAACATCAAATATTACTCATTCAAAGACTAATAACTTCGTCTCGTTCAACCTCGCCCAATTTATTTCGGTTGAGCTAACGCGATCGAACCTGCCGTTACTTGGCCTAGAGGGAGACGAATATAATAGTTTTAAAGTGGTCTTTCGAAGTATATCTCAAATTAAATCCGAAAGAAACCAAGTTGTTAATTGCCACTTGATGCGTATTTGACTTTCGTTCTGATCTCTTCCATGACTGCAAACTAAAATGTCGCATTAAAATTAAGGTTTTTTTAATAAATTCAATACATTCAGATATTGACAGTACTGTATTTGATAAATATTAAATACATTAAATACTGTATTTATAAATATTTTTCAGGGTATTTAAATGCTGTATTTAAATAATTGTTGGATGTATTTGGTAATTATAAATACAGGTCTTCAAATACTTTTTTAAATACGCTTCCGAAATCTTTTTTTTACTATTATTGGGCGTATGGGTTTTCATTTTTTTGCAAATAAAGAATTTAATATTTTTTCCTGTAACTGTTCCAAACTGTACTGTTATGATTTATGTAGTCTCTGTTGCGTCTCTTTGGATTGCCTTTGTTGCGGATAGGAAGCCTCAAACTACTAAAACAATAATAAACACTGAAAATGGAATGTACAGTGTGTCCGTAAAGTCATGGTGGGATTTTAGATAGCTATATTATTGCAACGAAACATGATAGAGATGAAAAAAAGGCAAATTGAAGAACAACTCTAAAAGAATAACTTTATTTAACGTAGTTCGATACAGGCTCCTCTGGTAGCCCTGCAGACATCTAGGCGGTGATTCAATTCCAGCCACACACGCCCAAGAACATCAGGAGTGACGGATGCGATAGCTTCCGTGATTCGCTCGTGCAAGTGATGAATATCCCTAATGGGTACACTGTACACGCTTTGCTTGACGTAACCCCACAAATAAAAGTCCAAAGGTGTCAGGTCCGGAGAGCGTGGAGGCCATGGCTTCCATCCTCCTCTTCCTATCCATCTCTGTGGAAATTTTTCATTAAGAAATTCTCGAACAACGTTGGCATAGTGCGGAGGAGCACCATCTTGCTGAAAGATGACATTATTGTCAATAAATTGGGGTACTGCAAAATGTTCCAACATAGCGAGGTAGTTGTTACGTCACAGTGGGTTCCGCGAAGAAAAATGGGCCAATCACTCGATCTCGTGCTAGAGCACACCACACATTAACTTTCGGGCTATTACGCTCATGTTCAACATAGGCATGTGGACTGCCTAGACTAACTACGAGATAAAGGTTAAGCTTAGCCTAGACTAACTACAAGATACAACTTTGAGAGTTGTTCTTAAATTTGGCATTGTTTCATCTCATTATCATGTTTCGTTGGAAAATATAGCTACTTAAAATCCCACCATGACTTTACGGACACACTGTAAAATACCCACACCATGGCTTCTCCGCAATGTATTGTGGGAAGTGCCATGTTGACATTAGTTTTCGCTTAGCACCGAGCAAAGGTAGGCGCCTTTACAAACTGAATTTTGAAAATTTTCCTGTTCAGAATCATTTTTTGTCAGTAAAGAACTTAGAACTACTATTTCCCGAACCGGTATTGTTTTAATTACAAAAAAACATTTAGTGAAGAGTTTTCAAAGGGACTTGCCGAAAGCCTCGTAGCCATCCATTTTAACATTGTCACCCATTTTTATCAAAGCTGGTAACACCGCTTTCAAATTTATTCTGTAGTCGGTATTTAACAAACTAATGAGTAGTAACACGTTTAGTAGTTTGTGGTTAGGAACTAATTCAGGATTAATTTGCTTATACGTTGTTATTAGTGGCCTATCTACATCGGGGGGACTCTTAATCCTTTCATACCTGATTTTCGTTTCTTTTCATGCCACAAAAAAACACTTGTGATATCTCCAGAAAGACTAAAACCTCATAAAATTTGATGGTCAACTGAGTGACCATACGGCATGAAAGGGTTAATATCGCCGGCGAGTTCTCGTACACTCTTTAACATTAAATACTACTCATTCAAAGACCACTGTAACTTCGTCTCGTTCAACCTCGCCCAATTTATTTCGGTTGGCTAACGCGATCGAACGAGGCGTTACTTAGTCTCGAGGGAGACTAATATAATAGTTTCAAAGTGGTCCTGCGAAATATTATGTCAAATTAATTCGGGGAAAAAAAAAAAAAAAGTTGGCAACATTGCCACTCGATGCGTATTTGACTTAAATTCTGATCTCTTCCATGACTGCAAAGTAAAACTTCGCATTAAAATTAAGTTTATGTAAATTCAGTTTTAACATATCAGTAATAATGTATTTGCATTTATAAATATAGTAAATATGTATTTTAGTATTTGTCATTTTTCACGGTATTTAAATGCGTATATAAATGTTTATAATTATAAAATACAGGGTGTCCCAGAATTAACTATCTATTTCAATGAAATCGGACAAATTTAATAAAAACTGACGTAATTTTGTGTTTATTACTAAATTATGATACAAAAACAAATAGATTTATAAATCATAAGTCAAAACTTTATTGAGAAGTTTCAACATGTGCACCGTCTGTATCTCTGCAAATTTCAAATCTATCCTCAGCGCTGCGAAACACATTTTGAAGCATTTCAGGTGTTATCTCCCGCACTGCCAACTGGATGCGTTCTTTAAGTTCAGCTAAACTATTGATCTTTTGGCGATAAACCTTTGTTTTTATGAAACCCCATGCAAACAAATCCAGGTGTCAAATCCGGAGAACACGGAGGCCAAGGTCGAGGTCCTCCACGTCCAATCCACCGATTCGGAAGGCGTCTGTTGAGGTATTCTCGAACAATTAGAGCATAATGATATGGTGCTCCATCTTGTTGAAACACAACATTATCAAGAATGCCATCATCAAGAAGCTGTGGTTCGAGAAACTGCTGAAGCATATCAAGGTAGACGGTACATGTTACAGTTGCTTCCGCAAAGAAGAATGGGCCATAAATTTTGGATTTGGTCATTCCAAGCCACACGTTAACTTTTGGAGACTCTCTCTGCCATTCTATGACTTCAGACGGTCTTTCATTGGACCAGATACGACAGTTGTGTCGATTGACTTTACCACACGTGTGGAAAGTCGCCTCATCACTGAATAAGATGTTATCCAATAAACTTTCATTTTTGATTTGATCCACAATTTCTGCACACCTTGCTGCTCGATTTGGATAATCCTCTTCATTTAGGGCATGCAGTACTTGAATGTGATAAGCCTTTTTCATCAGTGTCGAACGCAAGATTCTATGAACTGTTGTCTTGGATATGTTGAGTCTTTGACCGGCCTCCCTAACCGAAGTTGTTGGTTCATCCTCAAACAATTGTCGTACCTGTTCGGTACTGTTACGTGCTGTCCTTGGGCGTCCTCTTCCCACCTCGTCGTGTACGGATCCAGTTCTTTTAAATTTGTTCACAAGTTCACGAATCGCTTTGTCTGTAGGACCGGTTCTGTGGAATCTTCTTGTAAATTTTTCTGATTTCATTACATTGCATTCCTTTGATAAGGGATGTTACAACAAAGATGCGTTCTTGTGTATTCATTATTAATAGGGTTCTGAAAGAGAATGAAAATAAAACTATGAAAAAATTATGAAAATAAAATTATGAAAAAAATTTAGAAATTTATACATATTTAACACATTAAACATGATAACATAAATAAGTGTTTTTAAAAAATTTGTCCAATTTCATTGAAATATAGTTAATTCTGGGACACCCTGTACATCAACAATAATTGTTTTTCAAATACTCTTAAATACGCTTGCAAAAATATTTTTTTCCCATTATTGGGCGTATTTCTCATTTTTTGCAAATCAAGAATACAGTGTGGAACAGTTACAGGAAAAAATAATTATGCTTATGTAGTCTTTCTGTCGATTCTCTTTGAGGCTTCCTATCCACAACAAAGGCAATCCAAACTACTATAACAATAAACACTAAAAAATGTACTTAACCTAAATCCATCGTAAATACATTCCATTTTCAAAGTTGTGTATGTGTATTTATTACTTAATTAAATTCCAGTTTAGAGTAACTGGTATTTAAAAACAAATTTGCATGGTATTAAGTATTTACATAAATTTTAAAGTATTTATGCGTATCTCTGGGTACATCAATATGAACTTTATGCGTGTTTATCCTTTCAGAAATACCATGATATTTCTTCATAAATAAACAATCGATATCAGAGCGTCAGTTCGGAATGTCGGGCACGCAGAAATTTTAATTTGTGAAAAAATGCATTCCAGTAAAAATGGCTAACAAATTAAAGGCGACAATCTGTAACATCTTGCAGAACAGAGAAACTGAGGAATTAAATCCCAAAAATTAGGAACAAAGTACTTCATTCAAAATATAAAAATATGAATAATATGCATCTGGGAAATTATAGACAATGATAAATGCAGTTTAATTTCCTATTTGTCAAAATAGGAAATAGTCCTAATGCAATTGAAATTTTTGGTCAAAGTAAAACTTTAATGTATATTTTGAACCTTACTGCACCCAGTATCTTCGTAAGACCTATAATATCGTTATAGTACTCATTACAAACATTCTTTTAGAACTTGAAGTCACTTAGTACAATACATATTTTTATAAACCAGTGACATTTCCCGACAACTGAGGGCCTCCGTATCCCCCCCCTCTTAATTAAATGAATTGCGACTCCTTTAAGAATTTCACGATGTTAAGAGATTTTATTAACACATTTTAAATTTGTTCTGAAAATATATTTCCATTTCAACAGAGCTAAATTTAGCACAGTGACCCCACCACCCCCCTCCCCAGTATAAAAAATGATTCCACAGTAATAATTAAGAAACTTAAAAACATGCGATTTACTTAAAAAATTAAGAGGAAATTTACATAAATTATTACCATTGAAAGTTAATTGTAATTCTCTCATTATAACCTTTATACTCGTTTGATTAATTATCAAATTGGAATTTAGAAAAATACTTGGTATCACTTGTTACGGTACGGAAGTAATACACTTAAGAATTAATATTGAATTTAAGAAGTTCAGTAATAAGCCAAGGAGTAATTTAGGTCGCCCGGTACCTCGGGAGTTAGGGTGTATGGTAGACTCGGCAGTGGGGCTGTGGTTCGCTTCCGGTCATTGTCTCTTGGTTGGGGTTAGTTGGTCGCTTACTCTGCTGATGGTCAGGCTATAGCCATCCCCTTTTGACGAAGGCATGTTCCATGAAATTCTCCATTACATGCCATGTGCGCTATTTTGGAGAGGCGTTCAATAAACTGGGCACTTGGGGTTGACTGGGTGCCATGCTGATTGCCAAAGGATCACTCTCCTAATGAATCGCCAAACTCAATCCTTTCTGAAAAAGATTTTCAACGTATAATAAAAAGCCACTCTAATAGACAGTTTATTTCCACGTCAGTTTCGATGCCCACTGGCATCCTCATTTTACATAATATTTAAAAGGCTGAATTTCATTTAAATTATTCACTGTAATTGCACTTGATAACCAATAATTATCGAATATTTAATTTAAAAACACGTTTTTCTACATGGAGCATATAAACAAGTGAATAATTTTCTCACTATCGGGTGAGAAGTGCCAAAGGTGACTCACTTGCATTGTACTGAGGAGGTACACAGTAGGATGACGTGAGGGACTACTGGAATGTTGTGTACTGCACAGACAATGCTGTTGACTGCGGTATGGATGTCGATGACGATCCCTGTAGTAACGACGCTGAAGAAGTGACGAAGAGGGAGGCTGCTGTTGACAACGACCATATTTTTTGTTTCGACGCAGAAAAATATAACTAAATATTTCTGAAGTGATTGCCATACTTCATATCGTGATGTAATTTTTGCTGCTCCTTCGTTTAATTTTCAAGCCATAGTTTACCTGTAACAAATGATGAGGGTTAGGACTATAAGCAGTGAAAGAACGGTTGCGATATCTCCTTTAGTTTAGGAGCAATAAGAATTTAAAAATAGGGATCGGCTTTTCAGACAGCCATCATCAGCTTGCACATTCGTAAAATATAACTCAAGCTTTAATTAAATGTAACTTCATTTATCAGTTAAATAATTCATTAGTTTCCACGAAGGGTCAGTTGGTCGCAGCAGTTTAGCATTCATGAGTATCCAAGAGTTGGGCTCGCTGTGCTGAACGTGAAGGTAATGAAAGTTGCGGAGTTGATCCCGTAAAGTTAATTAGGCTGTAATATTTTGACCACCATATTCTGAAATAAAAATTAATCCGAATGTTAAAGACTACACCAAAATGGATCCCATGCAAATACAGTGTATGTATTAAAGTAATAAAAATAGTTTAATGAAATATTGGAGACATGATTTCATGTTATTTCGACTATTTATTATAGATAAAAATCAGAGCTGAAATTATATTTTCAAAGCAAATAATAGTTTTGTAAATTTACAATATAAAGAATTGCAAGAAATTACACCATTTTTACTGAAATATTTGAAAAGAAAATTAGTTTCACTTTTCGTTGGCCACAATATCTTCAGAGCACTTGTAATATCCTTATAGCACCCATTACAAGAATCATTTTAGAATTTGAAACGTTTAACTTATAAGCTTTTCTATTTGCTGATCCGAAACAATTCCCATTCATCTACTTTCCCAAATGTGAAATTCCTACTTCATGACCCAAAATGGAAATTGGGATGGCATTGAATGAGATGTAATCATTATAAAATGGATGAAATACTCCCCTACAACTGACGGCCACAGTATTCTCCACCCCTTCCCCCAGCCAAAGAATTAGGGGACCCCCCCCCCCCCCCCCCCCACCCAGAATTTCACCATGTTGAGATTTTTTGTAATGAACTTTTAAAATTTAATAGAGAGCTTCAAATTAAATTGTATAGTCTGAAAATGTATTTCCATTTCAAGATTAAATTTTACTATGAAAAATTTAACTTTGAAAAATAAAATTCTCAAAGAAATTATCCTACACAAATTGTTTGGGAAAAATTTAATACATCTGCAGGATTCATTGTGACGTGGAAAGTCAGGGAAAATAATTTTGCTGCGAAATTTCGGGGAAACCAAAAAATTGGATGGTCAAGGAATTAACATGACCGTAAAGAACGATAGGCTATGGCAGATTAGATAATTTTCTTCAACGATTCCGAAGTAGTAACTTTTATGATGTGTGGAATCATCATCAGTCTGTAGAGAAATGGCACTTATAAAAGGAAAACAAAGTTGTGTTTGGAGCGGTGGGGGAGTAAGTACCTGAAAAATTCCCTTTTGTATTTCAACAAAGTCAAGGAAATAGCTTAAGATTCGCTGTGAACCTTGATCCGAGGTGCAATTCTGTTCAAAAGTTAAGAAATGTAGAAATTATTACTATTGAAATTTAATAAAGTAATTTTCTCTTAAATAATATCTCTGCTGCTTTGATTGATTCATATCAATTAAATACGAATGGGAAAAAATACTCTTATTGTACTGTACGGAAAGTAATACAATTACGAATGACTAATATTCAGCATAAGTGTTCAATAATATAACCAAGAATAAAAGTGGAATAATTTAGGGCATCCGGGTACCTGAGTAGCTGTGGTGCATGGCGGACTCTGAGCAGTGAGGCTGTGGGTCGATCCCGCCGGCTGTCTCCTTGGTTGGGCTAATTTGGTCGCTTGGTCCGTTCAGGCGATTGCGATACCATTTTAAGGAAGGGGTGTCCCGCGAAGTTGTTTAGTTACACGCATGTGCGCCATTTGGGAGACGCGGTCAAGAAAGTCTGCCGTTGTTTCGTCTTCATCGGAAACATTGTTGGGGGAGAGAGAAGGGGTATACGTGAGTTGATCGAGTACCATTCTGAGCGCCATAGTATCCCTCTCCTAATGACTCGCAGACGCGATATTTTCTGAAAGTTCGAAATGAGTAATTTAAATGAATTAAACGACAATTTTAGTAGTGTAATATCATATGATAACCAATATTTATTCCATTATTTAATTTAACTCAACACCTTTTTGAACATGGAGCATATAAAGAAGTGAATAACTTTCTCATGAGCCAATGACAAGTGTCAAGGGCGACACTTACCAACATTACTTTGAAGGTCGTTGTACTGAAGAGGTGCACAGTACGATGACGTCAGGGACTGCTGCAACGTTGTATGCTGCGCAGAGTTGCTGTTGACCACACGGTATGGATGACGCTGACCATCCATGTCAGAAAGGACGCCGAAGACGAGGATCCCTGTGGTAACGACGCTGAAGTAGTGGCGAAGAGGGAGGCTGTTGTTGACGAAGAGGAGGATGACACTGTGGTTTTTTATTCCTGTTTCGACGCTGAAAGATAACGAAATATTTTGTACTATTTTCATTAAAATAACTAAAAATAAGGAAACGAACATTCTAATTACTTAATCTGAACCACAATTTTTTTATTCAATATCGAATTATGTTTGTAGAGAAGACTTATCCATTCTAAATTTTATGATTAAGCAAAGTAATATTACTCAAATAAGTGGCTTTCGTATCTTACCCGAATTATTTTGTTTCAAATCCTCATTGGCCGTTCACAGAATGTAATTTCTCATAAACCCATGCATTACAAACTAGGTCCCTATTTGAGTTCCTCCGCCACAGGGTCGTGTTAGTGTGTGACAATTGGTGCACACTTTATTCTGAAGACTAATCCTTGACTGAAAATGGAAGGCAATTTAGTTATTTACGGTAATGTTTGGTGATAAAGTAATTACAGTGTTAAAAGCCAAAGACCATTTATTGTTTAATTAAAATAAATTATTAAAAGTTATCTAATTTTATTAATTTCTGAAAATCAAAATTAATTAATTTTATTCGTTACTTCGTTAAAAATTCAATCCAGAAGCGAGCTTATAATTAATTGTAAGTGTAAATTGTATGTCTTAATTAAAATAGGAAATATGCATTTAAAATAGGTTAAAGCAATGATACCACCAGTCGTGCAGATTTCCAAGTTCGTTGTCTGGATTGTTTGGATTTTGGGAATCATATTGTGCGTGATGGTTTTGAACTGTAATAAGCCAAAGGAAAGATAAAATACTTTGTTTTAAACTATAAATATAATCAGATAATACAAAATAGATTTTATGTAAATCGTACACGAAATAGGCTTTCCTTAAATATTTGCGTTCATGTTCGTACAACCGTGGCGTAAAACTGTTTAAATGCAGAATTGAAATTTTAAGACAAAACAGTGAATTTCTTTATTTTTTATATAAAAATCAATATTATTTTGATATAAATAAAAAGGCTTAATTGTTTGTGTATGACAGTAGTATGATAGCAAAAAGGGAGAGGAAGTTGGGGTGCTCTGAAATCCTGTCCCTGGAGGGGCACCCTGAAGGCCTTCGCCTTCTGTATGAGGGGGCCCCCCTTAAGTTCCTCACCCCATTTGTGGGGTCTCACCGTCCTTAATGAAGGGCATTTGCCCCTTGAGGGCCCCTTTCGGGGCCCCATCCTCCTTGGGTAAAAAATTTTTTTTCCCCCCAAAGATGCGTTTGTTGCCAACCCAAAAATGGGGTTGCAATGGGCATGCAACTTGGAGGCGGAGTTCTCCCCAAAGGGCCAGAAAGGAGGAGAGGTGTTCACCTGGCAGGAGCCAAGTGCATATTAAGACTTCAGCCGAGTAGGCGTTGTTTTATAGGCTCCTAATCAGCCAGTTGGCTGAGCCAAGGGGGGGGAGGGGTACACCAGAGAGAGAGAGAGAGAGAGAGAGACTCAAAAGGCCTTGTGGCCCATACCGAAGAGGTGCCAGGGAAAATTTTTGTAAGTTTATTTTTCTTTCAACTATCCTAGCAGTAGTAGAAAACTGGATAGAAAAGTAGAAGGCTCTCTCCGCTCCCTCCCTGCCAGAGGCAGGTACGGAAAAAGGTTGAAGAAAGTACCTTGACCCTGGAAAAGTAGCCAAGGAAATTTTACAGGAAAGTGGAGAATATATAAATAGCTCTATATTTAGTTTGCTCACATGAGAGTATTCAGTACTTTGTCTAGCCTATTTTTAAACACATTTACACTTTGACTGGAAACAACCTCTGAGGGAAGTTGGTTCCAGATATTAACTAATTTATAGGAAAAGAAATTTCCGCAGACTGAGGTCCTAAATGTCTTTACACAATCAAATAGTGTGCAAGATTTCGTCTACCCTTTTCTTGAACTGATCCACAGATGAACTGTTCACAACTTCCGAAGGTAACCTGTTCCATGTGTCACAGATCTTATACGTAAAGTAATTCCCACACACACTAGTCCTAAACCGTTTCAAATCCAACTTCCAACCATTGTTGCGAGTTGGGTTTCATTTAAACTAAACATACTTCTAAAATCGACATCGTTCAACCCGCATAAGAGCTTGAAAACCTCGATCAGTTGACCGCGCAGCCTCCGAGTTTCAAGCGAAAACAAGTTCAGGGCGCGTAACCGTCGATTGTAGCCCATATGCCTAACGGAAGGGATTAACTTTGTGGCCCTCGCTTGCACTCGCTCCAGCCTCTCAATATCTTTCCTGAGGGTGGGCGACCAGAACTGCACAGCATACTCCAGGTGCGGCCCAACAAGGGAATTGTACAGTGAGAGCACAATCTCCTTGTTCCGAAACTGAAATTGCCTCCTGATATAACCCAATAGTTTCTGGGCTTTCTTTTCCACCTCTACGCACTGTTTCGTAAACTTAAGATCGCTGCTAATTAGCACACCCAAGTCCTTTTCTAAATCAGTCACCTCGATATTACTACCCAACATCGAGTAGTCCGACTTGGGATTGGCGTAGCCAATGTGCATCACTTTGCATTTACCCAAGTTAAACGGCATTTGCCATTTTTCGGACCACACTCTTATCCTACCTACGTCCGCACGCAGTTCCTCGATCGCTTCGGGCGTACCAACATTGGCCCAACCTTGGCCCCAACCTTGGTGTCATCAGCGAATTTGGCGATCCGACTGACGATGCCACCGTCGATATCATTTATGTAAATGATAAACAACAGTGGCCCCAAAACGGAACCCTGAGGAACCCCACTAGTGACCGAGGCCCAACCCGAACTAGCCCCTTTGATTACCAGCCTCTGCCGCCTGTTCCTCAGCCAGTTTTCAATCCACCTACCTATTTCCCCACCGATACCCAGCGCGCGCACTTTCGCCATTAGCCGGCGGTGAGGTACCTTATCAAAGGCTTTCTGAAAGTCGAGATAAAGTATATCAATCGCCCTACTCTTATCGTACTCACCCAACATGATGTGGAAAAACTCGAGCAAGTTGGTGAGACACGACCTATGCCGTCTAAACCCATGTTGGGAGTCCCCAAGCAGCTTGTAGGAATCCAAATGGTCAACGATCCTATGCTATTATCCCTTCTAATAATTTACCTACAACTGAAGTGAGACTAATGGGACGATAGTTCCCTGGACTTTCGTGATCCCCTTTCTTAAAGATAGGGGTCACGTTGGCTTCCCTCCAGTCACCAGGCACCTGGCCCATCTCCAACGATTTGTTGAAGACTGTAGCCAGGTGGGGAGCCACCTGGTCGCGCACTTCTCGCAACACTCTGGGGAGAAACTGGTCTGGCCCAGGAGCCTTAAACGCGCTCAGTTTGTCTATTCTAGGCAACGACTGTCGCGGTACATCTAACACTATCCAGGCCAGCACCTTCGTGCCTCACGCCTGGCTCGGGGATGACGCGGGTATCCTCCCTGGTGAACACTCCCGCAAAGTACTCATTAAGCACATTAGCGATGTCCGCGTCGGAGGTCCGCAGAACGCCGCTTCGTCCTTTAACGGACCTAATGCTTCTAATGGGCTTTCTACTATTAACATAACTGAAGAATTCCTTAGGGTTCCCCTTGCAGAGGCTTGCCACCCGTAGTTCTTCGTTACGTTTCGCTAGCCTAACCTTCGCCTTCACTTCCCTACACAGGCGGACATACGCTTCAGTGTTCTCGTGGGAACGATTGGCCTTCGCCCTCCTATACGCTACTTTCCTATTTCGGATAGCCGAAGCGATGTCACGATTGAACCACTTAGGCTGCGTTGAAGCAGGGGTGACCGGTTTTGAGGGTATGGCAGCAGACTGCAGCACCATAAACTCGTCCCGGAATGCACTCCACACTCCCTCAACATCGCCGCCAACCTCTAACCCCATCTCTCCTACGCTATCCCTGAGGCTAACAAAGTTCGCCCGCCGGAGATCGAGCTTACTGCCTCTCGAGTTACTACGCTTCACCCGAGGGACGCACACACGGAACCTAATAAGACCGTGATCACTCCCGCCCAATGATTCGTCAACGGTGAGGCCAGTGACGAGGTTGTCTTCGGTCGTGAATACTAAGTCTAGAACGCTTTCGCCTCGTGTAGGCTCGTTGACCCACTGAGTGAGGAAGTTCTCATCAGCAAAGTCAACTAGCCTCCTCCCTTCAGCATCGGCAGTCCTGTTTTCCCACTTTATGCCGCGACAGTTGAAGTCTCCTAAAACTACACACACCCTATCCCCTAGCAGGCTACTGAGTTCGGTGTACAGGGCTGTATCCTCCTCGAGGAGGAGATGCGGAGGTCTGTACACCAAGATTAACCTATAGTTCGTCCCTCCCACGTTCAGATCGACGCCAAGCAGCTCCCGTTCCGACCGGAACTGGCAGTCA
This sequence comes from Bathynomus jamesi, assembly GCA_023014485.1. Lineage (NCBI taxonomy): Eukaryota > Metazoa > Arthropoda > Malacostraca > Isopoda > Cirolanidae > Bathynomus > Bathynomus jamesi. The sequence goes on from JAJOZX010007064.1 coordinate 165,517, forward strand.
ACCGGACTCAACGTGTCTCTGACGTATATTAGTACCCCACCCCCCTCCCCACGGGTGCGGTCTTTGCGAAACATTCTATACCCGGGAATTTCGAACTCCCCAACGTAGTCCCTACGATCAGTATGAATCCAGGACTCGGTGATAGCAACGATATCCTGGTATTCTGATGCTAAGAGCGCCCGTAGCTCGCAAAACTTGTTCCTGATCGACCTAGCATTAAAAAGCATTGCACGGAGGGAGCTTCCCCTATTCTGACCGCCCCCTAGCACGACCCGTTTCCCGAACAGCCAGGGCTGTCGGGAGTTGAAGAGCCCCTCACTAACGAGGGGCAACTTCCGCAGGAGCCTGAGCCCCCTCCAACGTAGGAGGAGGGTCACCCACCTGTACCTGGACGCACCCTTCAGTTGAAGGTACGTCCGCCACCGGCTCATCATCCCTCCCCGGTGGGGGCCCATCATCTCTCCCCGGACTCGACCTCACCATTCTGTATAGGTGCCGGTCGAGCAGCGCGCCTAGCACACCTTTACCCTTGTTATTGAGGTGGACACCATCTCTCTGGTAAAGGTCCCACCTACCTGAAAATGCGTCGAAGGGGTCAATAAACCTCACGCCCAGCGGGACGCACAAGTCTTGCACCCTCTCGTTGATGCCAATGACCTTACTGAGTGCGTGGTCACTGGCATTCATTCGCGGTAAAATTCCCATTAACATTCCCCTGTCTGTCTTCAGTTTTAGATCATCCGCAAGAGACATGATCTCGGTGATGATCCCCTCTGAAAGACCTACCCTACCGCCTTTGAGGAACAGGTCGTTGCCACCAGCGTGGACAACGATCGCAGTCCTCCGACTAGCCACGCGCACCTTCTCTACCTCCTTCCTTAAGTGCGCCGTTCCCCCCAGGTAAGCACCTTACCTTCCTCCCATCCCGGTTTGCAGAAGCAAAGTACTTCTCCTGGCCCCTGATCTGTGAGTCCCCAATCAAAACGGTGTCTTCCTCCTTCGAGCACAGGAGACTAAAGCGGTTAGAGGTCCTGACAGGGGCAACTGGGGTCTCAGGCTTCGGCTTCGCAGCCTTCTTGCCTGAGACCTTTCGAAACCCGTCGCCACCCATACACGCAGTTACACCACCCGACCCACCCCGACCGGTAGCTACATCCTTCGGTTTCTTTGGGCCATCAGTAGGCCCCTTCCCACCCTTTTCTTCATCGGCCCCTTCCCACCCTTCTCTATCAGCCCCTTCTTTGCGCCCTCCACCTTACGCCGCGTTTCCAAGCATTCCACGTGGGTCGCTGGCGATTCCTGACACTGATTTAGGACCCTGGCCCCCGGTTGCACCTCTACCCTTTCTCCGCGGTCCCGAGATCTGTCCATTCCATCGCTGGACCGCCTTTCCACGGCAGCTATCCTATCCTGAATGAGCTCCGGGTTAGGCGGCAGTGCAGCCTCGTCAGTGACTGCCGCACCTCCAACAGCCGGTCTGGACGACTCGAGCCGCCGGACCCTCTCCTCTAGCTTCTCGTAAAACCGCATGAGTTCGCAAAAGCGGCACATGCTGGAGTGGTTGATCTTCTCGAAGCAAGCTTCTTTGAAGTTCGTCACCCACTGGTTCACTTCACACATTCAGCCTTCAATTTCTGCGGTCCAGTCATTGTAACTTTTTTTTCTTTTTTCAAATTCTGAATACTCTGAATAAGATAAAGCGTTCTAGCAATGAAAATTCTCAAAAACGTTCTGACCAGTATAAAAAGGGGGGGGGTGAATTCTTCCCGCGCGTAGACGCATCCACCTATTTGCAAGTGACGTTCATCCCTTCCAGAAGACTACACCTCTCCTGCTGCCGCACCGACCAAAGGTCTCCCCAGGGCCGGACAGTCCCAAACGTGTCGCAGCTACCAACTGACAAACACTCGCGACGCAGGCGTCACGGATTTTCCGCCAGGAGCGACAGCGAGATGCAGCCCCTTACTAAGTCTTACTAGTCTAGTCACTCACAAGCGGCCAGACTCTTAGAATCCAGTGTTCAAGGGATATCCCACCAGACCCAGAGGCTACGCCCGAGACTTTACGCTGGCCTGGCAGCCAGCTGGGCAGTAAAGCTCTCTCACCTCAGAGCAGTACAGCCAAGCACCATCAATTGGTCACCAAAGAACGGTCGCAGGGGGCTGGTCAGGCCATTACGCGTTAGGAATGGGCTTAACGGGGCACTAGCCACACTCCATTCATCGCGCCCCTACGCCTGGGACCCCTCCATCCCAGTCTCTCACAACCTACGAGCGTTAAATGGTGTTATTTATAGAGGTTCCAAAGCCTCTCTTCCCACGCATGAGGTAGCAGTCGGGTCCTAATAGTAAAAGAAGAGAAAAAGACTTTTTTTTTTTTTTTTTTTTTTTGCAGTCAGAGGAGAACAACCTTAACGTAAGCTAAAAGGACAGAGTAGGGATGGGATGGGGTCCTAGTAACCCACGGGACGGATTGTGCAAAATACTTCACCCGCCTCCCGAAAGAGAGAGAGAACCTAAAGGAACTGGCAGCCAGTTCCTCTAGAATCCCACGACTCGGGACCGGAGGGCTGTCACACCCCAAGTATAAAGTTACTACATCCAGAGAGAGAGAGAGAGAGAGAGAGAGAGATGCAACTTGGAGGCATTCTCCTCCCCCAAGCTATTTTCGTTTACCTAACCTAAGAGGCCTCAGGGGTTTTCCAAAAGGGCCAGAAAGAGATAGGACCAGAAGTCCTTGCTCGGCTGGGAGCCGAGCTTGCAATTGCTCCGTCATCAGCTTCTCGGTCTTTTATAAACCTCTAATCCGCCATGTTGCCAGATAGCGTCATGTATTCAGTTGCCAGATAGCAATATTTATTAAATTAAACAATATTATTCAAAATACCACAATATATGATGGTAGTTAATCGATGAATCCAATTAAATTATGTTTATTAAATAAATAATTTAAACCTTTACACACTTAATTTTTAGTATAAATATTTAAGTCACGAATAACGAAGCGAAAAGAAAATTTGCGAAACAATTCAAAAGCACACGACCCTCCCCCAAAGCCCCCACCCATCTGTGCTTGTATATATAATAAACGAATGAACCACTCGTGTGTACACACACACACACACACACACACACACACACACACACACACACGCCTCTGTATATATTATGAAAATCAGACAAAAAAAATACCAAACGTGTATTAATTTAATTCAAATGAAGTTAAACGTATATTAATTAAAAACAAATGAATTTTCTCCTTTTAAGAGAATCATTTATTATAAGAAATTAATTACTCAATATAAGAAATTAATCATTAAACGCACGCGAAACACACGTGTTTGTCCGAGGCCTTTTGAAAGGGGCGAGCGCTCGCGAAGTATTTTGGTGCGAATTTGCTCTTCTAGCTTTCCGTGCCTTTGACTTTTAATTAAATGATTTTATTAAAGGCGCTGGTTATTTCTCTTGCAAACTTGTATGGCATCAGCTTCTTAGTTTATTGAAATGAATGAATAGAAATGGAAAGGTATACAGGGTGTCCGAGAATTATCTGTACAATTTTTGGCTGTTATTAAAAGAACCATGAAGTGTAGAAATTCCAGTGTTGTCCCATTTTACAGAGAATCTCATTAAGTTTTTTCTGATACCAAGTTTTGACAAGTTTTTTAGAAATTCCAGTGTGTCCGAACATTATCTGTACAATTTCATCTTTTAATAAAATTCTTGATAACACGTAAAATTCTTAAACAAGATTATTTAGAATCTGTATTTTCAAAAGTTTCTTTTATTAAAGTAACGTTGTTACAAACATTCGATATGTGCATCATTAGTGATTCGCAAAACATCCAATCGATACTCCAAATGTTGCCATGTACGCTGCAGCATATCCACATCAATTCGCTCAATAGCAGCTGTGATTCTTGCTTTTAAATCATCAATGTCTGTCACCCGCGTACATTTCTAAAAAACTTGTCAAAACGTGGTATCAGAAAAAAACAGAGATTCTCTGTAAAATGGGACAACACCGGAATTTTTACACTTCATGGTTGACTTTTAATAACAGCAAAAAATTGTACAGATAATTCTCGGACACCCGGTATTATCATTATCATTATTGTGCATTTTTCAAAATTAACAGATTTTTGTCAGAGGAAGATATGGGAAAATTCAAAACACACGTTCGTCCTCCCTCATTCCCCCCACCCCATCTGTGTGTATATACGTATAATAAACGAATGAACCACTCGTGTGTGTGCGCGCGCACAAACACACACCGGAAACCAATGCATTTTTTCATCTCCGTGGAGCACAACGAATCACACGTGTTCACCCTGAGACCTTTTGAAAGGATTCTAGGTCAAATTAACCTCTCTGCCTCGGCAATTCCTTCACTCGATTCTGTAATAATAGAACAACGGAAATGGCTATTTTTAATCTTATGGAAAATGTAAATATAGCTAAGGAGAACAAAGAAATAGATATCAATAAACTCTTCTTAAATACCAGTAAAACAAATTTCATGATTTTACTAATAAAAGAAATGTATATCTTCATGAATTTAATGTTAATGAAATCGTCATAAAGGAGTGTACTGTAACATAATTTCTTGGTGTAATGCTAGATAAGAATCTGCAATGGAGTGATCATGTAAATTATATCGCGAAAAAGATTTCAAGGAGCGTTGCTATAATGTTTTCGGTTCACTTTGCGCGCGCGCGCATGCACAGTTTTTTGTCAGAGGAAGTGTGGGACACACATATATATATATATATATATATATAATATATTATATATAATATATATATATATATATATATATATATGTCTATTTTGTTTTGGTAAACTTTTCATGCGTTTCAAAAACAGAAAAAATATTACGCGCTTTTCACCTTAGTGAATTAAAACAATTTTACGAAAAAGAAAAGGAAAATCAGAATTAAGTTATATTTAGTTTCCTTGTAGAGACAGATGAACAAGCCAATGATAACCTATATTTTTAATATAAATAATTTCTTTTTATCATAACTCATCGAGCAGCGATGTTAAGCAACGTTGGATCTGGGTAGTAGTTGGATGGGAGACCGCCCTCCGCAACAACCAACTCGTCGAAGGGTGTGAAGAATGTGCGTCTACACACATCACAGTCTTCTCAGCTTCAACTACACGGCTTTCACATTTGGTGCTTTTACACTGTTCACATATCATGTGACATTCTTTACAATGTCTCACTACATCATCCGCAAACTCGAGACACCCCTTACACAAATCATGATGTCTCCCATATTTTCGACTTTTGTCATAACTCGCGTAAAGCCACCTTATATTACGGATGGGGAGATACGCTGCCTATATTTTTAATATAAATAATTTCTTTTTATCATAACTCATCCGAGCATATTTTTATTTAATACGCATGTAGATTTAATTAATATCGTCAGCACTTTAAAACCATCTCTGAAAAATTCTGAGCAGTTATGTCTTACACTAACCGACGCATCTAATATGAATTAAATAAAAAACATTACTTCATTCGCATGTACCAGGTGTCTCAAAATAGATGGAACCCATTGACATGATAATAATTTATTACTCAGAAAATAAACTCCAAAAAAGATTAATTTCCTGGAAGCTGATATGATGATAATTAAAAACTGAAGATTGAGGTCTCTAGATCAAAGGATACATTTATTAGAGCACATGTTCCAAATGACCGCCGTTGCGCTGCAGACACACTTGAAGCCGACGAGCGAAGTTGTCAATCACCCTGACACCCTGCACAGAGTGCAAGGGCCTCTGAAGCACTCGTCTGGGGTTTGTGTGCCCCAGAACACATTGTTCTTGCTATTGACATACCCACTGAGCAAGAAGTGTGCTTCGTCGCTGAACCAAACATCAAGAAAGTCAGGATCCTCTTCGATCTTGTTCTCGAACCACCGGCACATCACAACACGTTTTGCCATGTCAGCTGGTGAGAGTTTATGCTTGATCTGGATCCTGTATGGGTACAGCTGAAGATCCTTGATCAAGATTCTTTGCACTGACCCACGTGAAAGACCAGATCTTGGCAACGTCTCGGATTGACTTTTTCAGACTCCTTCCGACAGAATCTCTCACCGCATTCACATTGTCAGGAGATCTTGCAGTCACCTTCCTGCCAGATCTGGGTGTTTCTGCTTTCTTGTTGAGATTGTTACTGATCCTGTGGCTTGAAATTGTGTGCCCAACGATAAATTTGGCTTTTCGGGGATAATTGTTGAAGTTGAACTTCCTGCGAAATTTCGCTTGCACAGTTTTGAATGATTTCGTTTCCAAATAAGTAGTGACGCAAAAAAAAATTTCCTCCTTTGTCCAAGGCATTTTGATTGATAATTATTAGTTGTTATCGTCTCCTCTCTTCAAATCTGAAAAAATAGAACGAGAACATTAATATTGGCAGAATTATTAGCAGTGACAGGGTTGCATGTATATTGAGACACCCTGTACATGGAAGTGTTACTCATGAAAACAAATATTTTTAATATAATAATTTCTTTTATATAACTCAGCCGAGCGACGTTGGATCTGGGTAGGTTGGATGGGGAACCGTCTACCGCAACAACTAATTTACACTCGATGAAGGGAATGAAATAAATATGCACTTATTTTTATTGAATGCACATGTAGAAATAATTAAATAATATCGTCAAAACCTTCCTCGAATATCACAGTGGACACACTCGAGTCCGCCTGCTCGTATCCTGAGTCCTCCTCCTCAGGATTGGCAAGCGCGGAGAGTCAGGAAACGGCGACTCGCTTCCTGAAGGAGGACAAACATGGTTCAGCGTGAAGCCCTGAACTGGTTGTTTACATCTTTCGTATAGCCACTCGAACTCTGAATCTGACATCAGTAACGTGGTGCTCAAATATCGCAAAGAACGTGGGCTGCCTGAGCTCAATGAAAAAGCTGCATTGCCTTGTCACATATCTGAAAAATCTAACCTAAAGAGTGAAAATAGATACGTTTAATCGGGATTAAGCATACGAAACATGCTCTTAATATACGTAATTTATTTTCCATGAAATTACATCTTTAAATAAGACATATTTTTATATAGAAAATAATTGTATGATCTATTGAATTTCATAAAATTATCGTTGGAGCTATAGCTTAAGACATTAGTTCTTACCTTGCTTTCTTTCGGGTTGCGTGTCATCAGAGGTCGACGAGGCATTACGTGGTCTGCGCGAAGACCTCTACTCTATCGGTGTTGAGTACTCGGGCCCTCAAACATACGACTTGAATAGCTGAAATACAATATAATAATAAACCGTAATATCGTTACTAATAACTCATTTTACGTAAGGTTCCTACCTTGCGATTTTTCCTGTAATATACATAATTTTATTTTCCATGAAATTACATACATTAATTATGAGCTATATATTTCTTATATAGAATTTAAGTGACCATTCTATTGAATTTCATAAAATTATCGTTGGAGCTATAGCTTAAGACAGTAGTTCTTACCTTGCTTTCTTTCGGGGTTGCGTGTCATCAGAGGACGACGAGGGATTACGTGGTCTGCGCGAAGACACTTACTCTATTCTGTGTTGAAGTACTCGGGCCATCAAACATACGACTTGAATAGCTGAAATACAATATAATAATAATAATAAACCGTAATATCGTTACTAATAACTCATTTTACGTAAGCTTAAATAGCATCAAGGCATTAGTTAATTAATGCACGAAATAATAAACGTGCGACTAATATGTACTTTGATTTAATACATTTAGTTTAAAGCGCTGTGCTATACTTCACATAAAGCCTTTCCAAAGTGCATAACTAATTATATATATATATATATATATATATATATATATAGCATAACCAGTGTTATGTGAGCTAAAAAGGGAGATTGACAGTAATGTTTAATATCTTTCACTTCTTGAAATACACAATTTATGAATTGACTCGTGCTTATTTATTAATCAATGGTAAGAAACTAAAGCCTAACACATATTCAATACATATAATACATATAATAATAATAATAAAATATCTTTACATTAGTATTTCTTTTTTATTTGATTGGACATTCAAAATCATTATAAAGGAAATATTAACTAACCTCGATAGGCCCCTGGCACGCCGTCGTCGTCGTCGTCGTCGTCGTCGTCGTCGTCGTCGTCGTCGTCGTCGTCGTTATTTGGTACATCTGTGGGCTTCGTGAAAATCAGTCGAACTCCCGCTCACGTCGGCAAAATACATTGCATCATCGTCATTACTGTAAAAGAGTATAATAACTATACATGTTCCGAAATATGGATAAATGCAATGATCTTTAAATGTTAGCTACATGTAATGTCTCTTTTCCATCTATAGCATCGCGGATTTAAATTGTCGGAAATAATATTTTTAAAAAGTAATTTTTAAATTCTAGATTTATCACAAACAAAACAATGGTTAGAATGATCAGCCACTACAAAATGCATGCCCTGATATTACTCAGCTACAATTTCGTTATGATGAAGATATAATTTTGACAAAGAAAATCATCAAACCTGTGTAAGATAGCCATCCTATATCAAGAACCTTTTCCTACTGTGACAAATAATGAACTGGTATAATAATTGTAGGGGCAACCCATATGCCTATAGTAGCTTTCTAGCCACGCCCACACTTAGTTGGGGTACGCCCCTTCACTCACAGGTGAGAGAAACAATAAGCGCGCGCGCGCACACACACACACAGCTTTACAATTGCCTGAGGTTAATCATCAGGTATATAAACGGGCATAATTATATTTCGCTTTGTACTTACTTTGAAATAATCGTTAGGTCGAGACAATTCACGGGAGCATGGCTAATCACTCCGACTTAGGCTCTTTGACGCTGAGCGCATCAAATAGAGCGTGTAAGGGCTCTGGTTGCCGACGTTGATGAAAACATCGAAGTGCTAATAAGGTAACGTAATTCATAATCTTAGGGAACATTATACATTCTATATATTAAAAGATGACTCATTAGATCCTATTCCTTTTTATGAATATGTTAGTTATATATTTTCACAATGTGATTTTCTTTGCTTTTTCTAGATGCTACAATGTGAAAGACGATGATGGTGATGACGATTGTGCTGTAATAGCCGTTATTGCTGACGGTCTCTCTTCAAACCCCATCCATACTATCAAGACTGAGCTGCGGCCACAGTCAGGCAAGAGGAATCCTGAAGACGATGTATACTTTCCAGAATATACATGCGAAGAGGAGAAAATAATATTGGCTATGATGTTGAAAGCGGAAGCTGCATTAAAGCAATGCCATCGTTTTTCTGCTCATACAAAAATAGAAGTTATAGACCTGGTTTCAGACGATGAAGAGGAGCAGTGCATGTAAGTAACTTTTATATTCTCGATAAAATACCAATGAGCTGTTTCACCAAGTATAAACTTGCATAAACTAGATTTAATTGAATTACTCCGTGAAGATAAATATTGCATGAGTTAAATGCAACTTCTATGTATACAAATTATATACTGTGCAAGTGAATTAAGGAAATAGTATATTAGATTGCTTTACGATGAAATTCATGAGTCATCTTTTCCAAAGTGTGTGTATATATATATATATATATAATATATATATATATAATATAATATATATATAGGCATTTATTATGTTATAGAAAAGAAATATTTCTACTCCACAGCCGATCTCAATGTAAAATTGGCCCATCCATGTTTACTGAACAGCCGGGGCCTTCTGCTGCTAACTCTATTGCAAAGCATGATGTTGCAAGGCCAGCTGTATTATCTCCAACGATGCTGCTAGGGAAGAAAAGCCGCCAAGTGCAAAGTAAGTTGATACGTCATTCAATGCTAGAACGTCACTTTCGGCATCAAATATTTATTACTTAATTATCTCATTACATGCAATGTATTTGCACAATAAGGCTCTTTTAAAGGATAAGTTCAAGATTATTTCATTTAACAGATAGTGAAAAATAATACTTCTATGCATACAAATTATATACTGTGCAAGCGGATTAAGGAAATAGTATATTAGTGTTTTACGATGAAATTCATGAGTCATCATCTTTTCCAAACTATATATATATATATATATATATATATACAGGGTGGGCCGTAAGTTTCCATACATAGGAAAAATAAACATTTTTTTATGGACAACCATTTTTATTTATATAATATGCTCTACATGGTTGCCATTGTTTTGAAAACACATTTCAATACGTGTTCCCCACTGTTGATGAACACGCATTAGCACAGTTGACGTTATGCTTGTAATGGCGTTGGTGATACGTTCCTTTAGATGATTTATGTCTCGTATCTTTTCCTGATACACCATGGCCTTCAAGTGCCCCCAAAGATAGAAATCAAGGGGGGTGAGATCTGGGGATCTGGGAGGCCACTCCACAGGACCAATTCAATTCGTTGCTCTTTCGTCAAACGCGCATTCTTAGGGTATCTGAAACATAAAAACAAACGTTTAATTTTTCCTATGTATGGAAACTTACGGCCCACCCTGTATATATATATATATATAGGCACATGTTATAGAAAAGAAATATTTCTACTCCACAGCCGATCTCAATGTAAAATTGGCCCATCCATGTTTACTGAACAGCCGGGGCCTTCTGCTGCTATCTCTATTGCAAAGCATGATGTTGCAAAGCCGGCTGTATTATCTACCTCCAACGAGGCTGCTAGGGAAGAAAAGCCGCCTAGTGCAAAGTAAGTTGATACGTCATTCACTGCTAGAACGTCACTTTCGGCATCAAATATTTATTACTTAATTACCTCATTACATGCAATGTATTTAAACAATAAGGATCTTTTAAAGGATAAGTTCATGATTATTTCATTTAACAGATGGTGAAAAATATTACTACTACATCATAATTTATTTATTACTTAATTATCTCGTTACATGCAGCGTATTTATACATTATTCTCAAATGAAAGGAGCTAAGAATATTTTTCTTTTTCTTGACGTTTCCACAGGAAGCGCAAGTTGTACGCTACTGACTATGATAGCTCGGATGATTTTCAACCTGTGCCGAAAAGGCGGATAAGCCGACTAAGAAAGCGCAGAAAAATATACCACACAGGTTTTAGTGATGAGGAAGGTTTCGGCGATGTTATTTAATTATTTCTACATGTGCATTCAATAAAAATAAGTGCATATTTATTTCATTCCCTTCATCGAGTATAAATTAGTTGTTGCGGTGGACGGTCCCCCATCCAACAACTACCCAGATCCAACGTCGCTTAACATCGTTGCTCGGCTGAGTTATGATAAGAAAATTATTTAATTATATTAAAATAATGGTTTTCCCCCGAAAAGAGATTTTACACAGTTTTTAATGATAATGACAGAGTTCACCGTGTTCAAATTCGGCGAAAAGGAGTTAATTATTATTATTACTGTAATTGGTGGACGGCCTCCCATCCAACTACTACCCAGATCCAACGTCGCTTAACATTGCTGCACGGATGAGTTATGACAAAGAAAATTATTTATATTAAAAATATTTGTTTTCATGAGTAACACTTCCATGTACATGCGAATGAAGTAATGTTTTTTATTTAATTCATATTAGATGCGTCGGTTAGTGTAAGACATAACTGCTCAGAATTTTTCAGAGATGGTTTTAAAGTGCTGACGATATTAATTAAATCTACATGCGTATTAAATAAAAATATGCTCGGATGAGTTATGATAAAAAGAAATTATTTATATTAAAAATATAGGCAGCGTATCTCCCCATCCGTAATATAAGGTGGCTTTACGCGAGTTATGACAAAAGTCGAAAATATGGGAGACATCATGATTTGTGTAAGGGGTGTCTCGAGTTTGCGGATGATGTAGTGAGACATTGTAAAGAATGTCACATGATATGTGAACAGTGTAAAAGCACCAAATGTGAAAGCCGTGTAGTTGAAGCTGAGAAGAGAGACTGTGATGTGTGTAGACGCACATTCTTCACCCCCTTCGACGAGTTGGTTGTTGCGGAGGGCGGTCTCCCATCCAACTACTACCCAGATCCATCGTTGCTTAACATCGCTGCTTGGACGAGTTATGATAAAAAGAAATTATTTATATTAAAATATAGGTTATCATTGGCTTGTTCATCTGTCTCTACAAGGAAACTAAATATAACTTAATTCTGAGTTTCTTTTTCGTAAAATTGTTTTAATTCACTCTAAGGTGAAAAGCGCGTAATATTTTTTGTTTTTGAAACGCATGAAAGGTTTACCAAAACAAAATATACACACACACATATATATATATATATATATAGTGTGTGTGTGTGTGTGTGTGTGTGTGTGTGTGACCCACACTTCCTCTGACAAAAATCTGTGCGTGTGTGTGTGCGTAAAGTGAACCGAAAACATTATAGCAACGCTCCTTGAAATCTTTTTCGCGATATAATTTACATGATCACTCCATTGCAGATTCTTATCTAGCATTACACCAAGAAATTATGTTACAGTACACTCCTTTACGACGATTTCTTTAACATTAAATTCATTAAGATATACATTTCTTTTATTAGTAAAATCATGAAATTTGTTTTACTGGTATTTAGGAAGAGTTTACTGATATCATTATTTCTTTGTTCTCCTTAGCTATATTTACATTTTCCATAAGATTAAAAATAGCCATTTCCGTTGTTCTATTACAGAATCGAGTGAAGGAATTGCCGAGGCAGAGAGGTTAATTAGACCTAGAATCCTTTCAAAAGGTCTCAGGGTGAACACGTGTGATTCGTTCTGCTCCACGGAGAGATGAAAAAATGCATTGGTTTCCGGGGTTGTGTGTGTGTGTGCGCGTGTGCGCGCGCGTGTGTGCACACGAGTGGTTCATTCGTTTATTTATATATACAAGCACAGATGGGGTGGGGGGAATGAGGGAGGACGAACGTGTCTTTTGAATTGTTTCCCATATCTTCCTCTGACAAAAATCTGTGTTAATTTTGAAAAATGCACAATAATGATAATAATAATATACCTTTCCATTTTTATTCATTTCAATGAACTAAGAAGCTGATGCCATACAAGTTTGCAAGAGAAATAACCAGCGCCTTTAATAAAATCATTTTTTAATTAAAAGTCAAAGGCACGGAAAGCTAGAAGAGCAAATTCGCACCAAAATACTTCGCGACCGCTCGCCCCTTTCAAAAGGCCTCGGACAAACACGTGTGTTTCGCGTGCGTTTAATGATTAATTTCTTATATTGAGTAATTAATTTCTTATAATAAATGATTCTCTTAAAAGGAGAAAATTCATTTGTTTTTAAGTAATATACGTTTAGCTTCATTTGAATTAAATTAATATGTTTGGTATTTTTTTGCCTGATTTTCATAATATATACAGAGGCGTGTGTGTGTGGTGTGTGCGCGCGCGCGCGTGCGTGTAGATTTGTGAATATGTTAATAGAGCGAATTCTTTTAATTGTTTAGTGATTTGTTTTAATTCGGTGAAAGTCCATTTATATATATATATATATATATATATCTATATATATATAATATATATATATATATATATATATATATAGGAAGGACAAAATTAAATAGACGCAGCTAATATGGTTTCTATATATATAGATATATATAAGGTAAGTTGAAAGATTTGTGTATTTCGTCTGAGCTAATTTTTTTTTGACGAATGTAGGCTCGCGTCCTACCTCAAAAGGTCTCGGGAAAACACGTGTGTTTCGCGTGCGTTTATTGATTAATTTCTTATATTGGGTAATTAATTTCTTAGATTATGATTTTGTTAACTAAGTTTTTTCAAAATTACGCATGTACTCTGAAAGTACTAACAATTCCTAGTTATTTGGAGTCGAGAGATTTATCAAGAGCGGTCTGGAAGAAGCAGGTGTTCTTCGAATTGACCCAGATTGTCGGAAACCCTTTCCTCGTGTGTGTGCGCTTGTGTGTGTGTGCACACGAGTGGTTCATTCGTTTATTATATATACAAGGACAGATGGGGTGGGGGATTTTGAATTGTTCCGCGTATCTTCGTACTTTCCCACTGTTATTCGTGGCATAAATTTTGATGATAATAATAGGAATTAAGTGTGTAAAGGTTTGTTATTTATTTAATAAACAGATTTTCTTTTAATTGCTGGAAGATTCATCGATTAACTACCATCATATAAATATATTGTGGTATTTAGCAACCACTCGTGTGTGTGTGTGCACTGTGTGCACGAGTTGTTCATTCAAACAGATGGGGTGGGGGAACTAGGGAGGAGGATCGTGTGTATTGAATTGCCGTATGTTTCAGACTTCTTCGTAAGCGCATTGAGAATGTGTGTCATTGTAGAAGTAGTAACATTATTATTATTAAGATTTGGAGTGAAGGGAGACTTATCAAGAGCGGCCTGGAAGAAAGGTCTCTCGACAAGCAGGTGTTCTTCGAATTGACCCAGTCCTTTCCTCGTGTGTGTGTGTGTGTGTGCGCGTGTGCGCGTGCACGAGTTGTTCATATACAAACACAGATGGGGGGGAATGTACGAGCATGCTTTTTGGTTTTAATTCGGCGAAATTCAATTTATATATATATATATACAAGTTTAGAAGCTTTATCAACTCCTAATTTATTTCTTAATTTGGACTGTATCAGGCCAAAAGCAGAAAAATTCTCAACTGTAGCATGATCTTGAACTGAATGAAATATCTTCTTAGCTGTATTAACATGTTTGCAAGAAAAAGAGAGAGTTGTATCAGCTGCAAACAATATGAAGTTCAGTATACCAGATGAACGTGGAAGGTCATTTATATATAATAAAATAACAATGGATCCTGCCCTGAGCCACGTGGCACACCATGTTTGGCAAGCGCTTTAGTGGAGCAAACCTTATTTACTGATACAAAATTATATCTATCGGGCAAATAACTTTTAATTCAATCACTGATTGCCCTTCTAAAACCGTAACAATACAATTTATTAAGTAGAATATTATGGTCTATTACATCAAACACCTTACTCAAATCCATAAATGTTGACATCATTATTTCTTTGTTCTCCTTAGCTATATTACATTTTCCATAAGATTTAAAGTAGCCATTTCCGTTGTTCTATTATTACGGAAACCATATTGATAGTTGTTGCGGTGGACGGTCCCCCATCCAACAACTACACAGATCCAACGTCGCTTAACATCGCTGCTCGGATTTAATTCACTTTAAGGTGAAAAGCGCGTAATATTTTTGGTTTTTGAAACGCAAGAAAGGTTTTCCAAAAGAAAATAGACACAGATAATGTGTGTATTTCTTTTACTGTTTATTATTTAATACAATTGGGACCCAAATTGAAGGTGTCGAGACAGAGAGAACAATTTGACCTAGATTCCTTTCAAAAAGGCCTCAGGGTGAACACGTGTGAATCGTTCTGCTCCACGGAGAGGAAAAATGCATTGAAATTTCCTGTGTGTGTGTGTGTGTGTGTGTGTGTGTGTGTGTGTGTGTGTGTGTGTGTGTAAAGTGAATCGAGAACATTATAGCAACGCTCCTTGAAATCTTTTTCGCGATATAATTTACATGATCACTCCATTGCAAATTCTTATCTAGCATTACACCAAGAAATTTTGTTACAGTACACTCCTTTATGACGATTTCATTAACACTAAATTCATCAAGATATACATTTCTTTTATTAGTAAAAATCATGAAATTTGTTTTAATGGTATTTGAGAAGCTTAAAACGGAAACATTAAATTGAGAAAATTCTGCACAAGTAATAACTTTCGAATGCTCACTTCCTCTGACAAAAATCTGTGTGTTAATTTTGAAAAATGCATAATAGAGCGAGTTCTTTTAATTGTTTAGTGATTTGTTTTAATTCGGTGAAAGCCCATTTATATATATATATATACAAGGATTGGCAAAATTAAATAGACGCAGCTAATATGGCTCTTTCTATATACAGGGCGTCCCAAAAAAATGTATACACACTTTAACAGCTGATAGCTCAATTGATGTTTCTTTCTTTCCAAGTTAAACCCATTAGAATTAATAATGGCAGTCAGACTAAGCTTTGAACAAAGGAAATTCATTCTAATATGCTACTGGAAGTGTGAAAACGCAGTTGAAGTGCAAAGACAGTTTAGGAGGGAGTTTCAAACAGATCCACCAACGCGACTTACCATCACTCGAATTAGAGATAAGTTTGAAGCCGATGGAACTGTTCAGAATGTCCACAAGAAGCGTTCCGGAAGACCACGGATATCGACAAGCCCCACAAAGCAAGAAAGAGTACTGGAAACGTATCACCAAAGTCCAAGAAAATCTGTGCGGCAAGCGAGTCAGATCCACCAACGCGACTTACCATCACTCGAATTAGAGATAAGTTTGAAGCCGATGGAACTGTTCAGAATGTCCACAAGAAGCGTTCCGGAAGACCACGGACATCGACAAGCCCCACAAAGCAAGAAAGAGTACTGGAAACGTATCACCAAAGTCCAAGAAAATCTGTGCGGCAAGCGAGTCAGATCCACCAACGCGACTTACCATCACTCGAATTAGAGATAAGTTTGAAGCCGATGGAACTGTTCAGAATGTCCACAAAGCGTTCCGGAAGACCACGGACATCGACAAGCCCTACAAAGCAAGAAAGAGTACTGGAAACGTATCACCAAAGTCCAAGAAAATCTGTGCGGCAAGCGAGTCGTGAGGTAGGAATTTCAGAATCGTCTGTCCAACGCATTTTGAAGCGCTGTCAATGGAAAACTTACATTCCAAGATTAGTCCATGCTATTAATGAAGATGATCCGGACCGAAGAGTGGAGTATTGCGAGTGGTACTTGGCACGATGTGGATGTGGATTGGACGAAGGGGTTTCGTAGAATACCCTCCGCGTTCACCAGACCTCACACCACTAGACTTTTTTATGGGGATACTTAAAAGACAAAGTCTACGCTATAAAACCTGCAACAGTCGCTGAATTGAGAGCAGCCATTGAACGAGAATGCACACAAATACCAAACGAAATGTTTCGTGATGTTTGCGATTCCATTGCTTCGCGTTATCAGCAGTGCCTGGACCAGAACGGACGTGAGTTTGAAAACAGGCGTTGACAAAACAATTAAATAATGTCTGTAGATTCTATTACATTTTGAAAATGAAATGTATTTTAATAAACACTGCTTTTAATTATTTAAAGTGTGTATACATTTTTTTGGGACGTCCTGTATATATATATATATATATATATATAAGGTAAGGTGAAAGATTTGTGTGTATTTCGTCTGAGCTAATTTTTTGACGAATGTAGGTTCGCGTCCTACCTCAAAAGGTCTCTGGAAAACACGTGTGTTTCGCGTGCGTTTATTGATTAATTTCTTATAATCGATTCTCTTAAAAGGAGAAAAATCATTTGTTTTAAATTAATATACGTTTAGCTTCATTTGATTTAAATTAATATACGTTTGGTATTTTTTCTGATTTTCATAATATATACAGGTGTGTGTGTGTGTGTGTGTGTGCACACGAGTGGTTCATTCGTTTATTATATATACAAGCACAGGCGGGGTGGGGGGAATGAGGGAGGAGGGTCGTGTGCTTTTGAATTGTTTCGCAAATTTTCTTTTCGCTTCGTTATTCGTGACTTAAATATTTGTAATAAAAATTAAGTGTGTAAAGGTTTAAATTATTTATTTAATAAACAGAATTTAATTGGATTCATCGATTAACTACCATCATATATTGTGGTATTTTGAATAATATATGGTTTAATTTAATAAATATTGCTATCTGGCAACTGAATACATGGCGCTCTCTGGCAACTCAGCAACTGAATACATGACGCTATCTGGCAACTCAGCAACTGAATACATGGCGCTATCTGGCAACTCAGCCGAATACATGGCGCTATCTGGCAACATGGCGGATTAGAGGTTTATAAAAGACCGAGAAGCTGATGACGGAGCCATTGCAAGCTCGGCTCCCAGCCGAGCAAGGACCTCTGGTCCTATCTCTTTCTGGCCCTTTGGGAAAACCCCTTAGAGGCCTCTTAGGTTAGGTAAACGAAAATGGCTGGGGGGAGAACTCCGCCTCCAAGTTGCATGCCTTGCAATCAAAGGCAACTACTCTCTCTCTCTCTCTCTCCTTCAGGTGTACCCCCCCCCCCTTGGCTCAGCCAACAGGCAGATTCAGCCAACTAGCTGATTAGGAGCCTATAAAACAACGCCTCGGCTGAAGTCTTAATATGCACTTGGCTTGTCAGGTGAACACCTCTCCTTTCTCTCCTTTCTGGCCTTTTGGGGGGAATAGCTTGGAGGAGAACTCCGCCTCCAAGTTGCATGCCCCTTGCAACCCCATTTTGGGGTTGGCAACAAAGGCCTCTTTGGGGGGAAAAAAAAAAATTTCAAGGAGGATGGGGCCCCTCAAGGGGCAAATGCCCTTCATTAAGGACGGTGAGACCCCACAAATGGGGTGAGGAACTTAAGTAAGGGGGCCCCCCCCTCATACAGAAGGCGAAGGCCTTCAGGGTGCCCCTCCAGGGGCGGGATTTCAGAGCACCCCAACTTCCTCTCCCATTTGCCATCATACTACTTATGACATACATCTGCCTTTAATGTAGTGAGAAACCTCGACTCCGGTCCCAAAGGTTCACACTCCCATTGGTTTCTAGTTTTAAAACAACCTCGAAAAATGTAAAGAAGTTCTTTGACACACTGTGGATAGGGAATTTGGCTTACCTTGGATAAAGCATATGGCAGAGGTCGCACCGCGATTCCAGTAAATGGAACTGCCAAAAGAATCCTTATTTTGTAATAATTTATTTATTCAATACCTAAACTGCATAAAGAAAGAACAAAAGTGTTTATACTTTAATTGTAAAATAAAAGTTTAGATTAAATTTTTTATACTGTGAAATATTGGCAAGCAACGAAAGTATTTCACGCAGTAACGTTGCAAATTAAAGACTCTGTACATATCGGATATTGTGTTGTAGTGTACACATCGAAAACGTACATAAATTTTACAATGCATTTTATCTGTCATGAACGAGTTTATAATGTGAAGAGAGATTGTATAATCAGTTTACTGTAATTACATTATCGGTAAGTCAAAATTCTACAGTGTAATATTAAGTCGAGCTTTTCACAAGCGTTGCAAAGCTCTCGCTGAGAAAAGATGACGACGTGTATGGGCTAAAAAAAAAATAAAATAAAAATATATATATATGGGGGAGTGGGTTGGTGGATGTGTAAAATACTGTAGACATTATTAATTCTCAGTCACCCTTTTAACTATTTAATTGTAATTAATTTACTCACGTTGACTGGCCATTTTCATAAACCCGATGAAAGTCTAAGGAATTGAACGTGATTTGTTGATTTTGTGTGTCTGGTTGTCTGTCGTTCGAATTAGCCTCCAGTAAATGCCAATTCTGACATGGTAAATAAGATGTAGTTGTTGGAAGCAGGGCGTATACGTGTGATAATTAAGCAACCAACCGGTTACA
>JAJOZX010007064.1:192500-235640 GCA_023014485.1 Bathynomus jamesi
TCTAGCAGTACTATGGTAATGGGCCCCTGCCAGTATCAGCACGACAATGCTCCATGTCATACCGCAAAGTGCATATAGGACTGGTTTATGGATAACAATGTCGAGAAGTTGGACTGGCCGGCTCAGAGTCCGGACCTTAACCCCACTGAACACTTTTGGGAAGAATTGGAGCGCCGCATCAGACTTCGGCCAAATCGGCCTTCTTCCAAACCATCTCTGGGAACGGCTTTGCAAGAGGAATGGATGGGTATTCCGATAGACACCTACCGGAAGTTGGTTGAAAGTATGCCAAGGAGGGTTGAGGTTGTCATTCAGGTCAAAGGTGGCCTTGCTATCTATTAGGTTTTTGCATTAAAGACCCTTTTTGCTACAACCTATGCGTGTCCGAATATTTTTGGTAATTTAGTTGTGTATACACACACACACACACACACACACACACACACACACACATATCTATAATATATCGTAAAGAACGACGCTTGTATAGGAGATATTCCGCGCAAGACGAGAAAGAGAAAACAACAAATGAAAAAATGAGTACCACCTGGGAAATCGAACCCGGGATCTTCCGATTGCCGGTCAGACGCGATAACCACTACACCATGGACTTCACTCTTCCCAAATGCCGTAATTCCTCTACATACTCGCAGAAACCAATGCCCCAAGGGGGCACCCCCCGCATGCCGTAAACATTATATACATTCAACTGCAAAGAACACGCAGTATAAATAACGTAAAGAACGACGCTTGTATAGGAGATATTCCGCGCAAGACGAGAAAGAGAAAACAACAAATGAAAAAATGAAGTACACCTGGGAATCGAACCCGGGATCTTCCGATTGCCGGTCAGACGCGATAACCACTACACCATGGATTCACTCTTCCAAATGCCGTAATTCCTCTACATACTCGCAGAAACCAATGCCCCAAGGGGGCACCCCCCGCATGCCGTAAATATATACATTCAACTGCAAAGAACACGCAGTATAAATAACGTAAAGAACGACGCTTGGTATAGGAGATATTCCGCGCAAGACGAGAAAGAGAAAACAACAAATGAAAAAATGAAGTACACCTGGAATCGAACCCGGGATCTTCCGATTGCCGGTCAGACGCGATAACCACTACACCATGGACTTCACTCTTCCAAATGCCGTATTCCTCTACATACTCGCAGAAACCAATGCCCCAAGGGGGCACCCCCCGCATGCCGTACATTATAATACATTCAACTGCAAAGAACACGCAGTATAAATAACGTAAAGAACGACGCTTGTATAGGAGATATTCCGCGCAAGACGAGAAAGAGAAAACAACAAATGAAAAAATGAAGTACCACCTGGGATCGAACCCGGATCTTCCGATTGCCGGTCAGACGCGATAACCACTACACCGGACTTCACTCTTCCAAATGTAATTCCTCTACATACTCTCGCAGAAACCAATGCCCAAGGGGGCACCCCCCGCATGCCGTAACATTATATACATTCAACTGCAAAGAACACGCAGTATAAATAACGTAAAGACCGACGCTTGTATAGAGATATTCGCGCAAGACGAGAAGAGAAACAACAAATGAAAATGAAGTCCATGGTGTAGTGGTTATCGCGTCTGACCGGCAATCGGAAGATCCCGGTTCGATTCCCAGGTGGTACTTCATTTTTTCATTTGTTGTTTTCTCTTTCTCGTCTTGCGCGGAATATCTCCTATACAAGCGGCGTTCTTTACGTTATTTATACTGCGTGTTCTTTGCAGTTGAATGTATATAATGTTACGGCATGCGGGGGTGCCCCCTTGGGCATTGGTTTCTGCGAGTATGTAGAGGAATTACGGCATTTGGAAGAGTGAAGTCCATGGTGTAGTGGTTATCGCGTCTGACCGGCAATCGGAAGATCCCGGGTTCGATTCCCAGGTGGTACTTCATTTTTTCATTTGTTGTTTTCTCTTCTCGTCTTGCGCGGAATATCTCCTATACAAGCGTCGTTCTTTACGTTATTTATACTGCGTGTTTCTTTGCAGTTTGAATGTATATAATGTTTACGGCATGCGGGGGTGCCCCCTTGGGCATTGGTTTCTGCGAGTATGTAGAGGAATTACGGCATTTGGAAGAGTGAAGTCCATGGTGTAGTGGTTATCGCGTCTGACCGCAATCGGAAGATCCGGTTCGATTCCCAGGTGGTACTTCTTTTTCATTTGTTGTTTTCTCTTTCTCGTCTTGCGCGGATATCTCCTATACAAGCGTCGTTCTTTACGTTATTTATCTGCGTGTTCTTTGCAGTTGAATGTATTAATGTTACGGCATGCGGGGGTGCCCCCTTGGGGCATTGGTTTCTGCGAGTATGTAGAGGAATTACGGCATTTGGAAGAGTGAAGTCCATGGTGTAGTGGTTATCGCGTCTGACCGGCAATCGGAAGATCCGGGTTCGATTCCCAGGTGGTACTTCATTTTTTCATTTGTTGTTTTCTCTTTCTCGTCTTGCGCGGAATATCTCCTATACAAGCGTCGTTCTTTACGTTATTTATCTGCGTGTTCTTTGCAGTTGAATGTATATAATGTTACGGCATGCGGGGGGTGTCCCCTTGGGGCATTGGTTTCTGCGAGTATGTAGAGGAATTACGGCATTTGGAAGAGTGAAGTCCATGGTTGTAGTGGTTATCGCGTCTGACCGGCAATCGGAAGATCCCGGGTTCGATTCCCAGGTGGTACTTCATTTTTTCATTTGTTGTTTTCTCTTTCTCGTCTTGCGCGGAATATCTCCTATACAAGCGTCGTTCTTTACGTTATTTATACTGCGTGTTCTTTGCAGTTGAATGTATATATATATATATATTTAATGCAATATTGTTTGTGGGCTCGCTCAACATCGCCATAGAAACCGGCAACGTAAAACATGCTGCCAGCCTTTTGAAATCATACGATAAGCGCTGTCGTGGTTGGCGAGCGAGGTTAAAATTTTCGATATGTACTTTTTGTTGCTTTCGTGTAGCCAACTTCCTTTGCTATTAAATTGTTTTATTTCGTTAAAACCATCACGTTTTTCAAAGTTTTAAAATTTGATACTCTTGAGTTTAATTTATTTGAAAAGTTGCCTTCGAAATGTGCAACAGGCTTTTCAGCTTATCGGCTTTTAGTGAGCATTGGTCTTCGGATTTGATTGTACATAATCTGAATTGTTAATTATTTTGATTAAGAATTTGATTATTTAACACTTATTTGTAGTTAGTTTACTTTTTGTTACGTATTGGAATTAAGAGGTTAGCCCACGTTGCCAGTTCAAAGAGCTTACATCGCATTATAAATTAGCATCGGGTTAGCCTAATTGCATTCCAATACTAGGTTTTTGTATTTGGTGAATTGTATATTTATAGTCTATTTAGTTATCGCTAAGGCCATAAGGTTGTTTAAGAAATGGCTTACTTTGTTTTAATTTAAAGTATATTTATATCTAAGATTTAATTTCAACTCGTATTGATTCGTAGTTTATATATTGTCATTGAGGTTTATGTCCACGATTTTAATCAGAGATCCATTGCTTATTTATTAATTAAAAGTTTATACCTTTGGGTGGTAACATTGTGTCGAGTATTCGTCAGAGTTCAATATCGGTAAGGACTCGATCAGGCATTTGGGATATTGGTCCTACTTGCTATTTTCGAAGCTATTTAATTCATTCTCCTGGTGTGGTTCTGAGCGAAATGTTTGAATTTTTTTTCAGGTCGTTATTCCGAGTTAAGATTGAGCCTCTCGCACTCTGGTTTTCTACCATTTTATCCGGGGAATACTTTCCCGTGACAACACCCCACCTACTTTAGTCGCCCAAGACTGGGGCTTCAATTGGATCGATCGAACCACGATCAGAGGCGGGCCAGGATTACCAATGTTGTTGGGGTACGCTCCTCAAAAATTTGGTAGTCAAAAATACACACCGTGGCTTCTCCGCAATGCATTGTGGGAAGCGCCATATTGACAAATTAGTTTTCGCTTAGCACCGACCAAAGGTAGGCGCATTTTCAAAGTGACTTGAAAATTTTTTATGTTCAGAATCATTTTCCGTCAGTAAGAACTTAGAACTACTATTTCCGGAACTCGTATTGTTTTAATTACAAAACATTTAGTGAAGGGTTTTCAAAGGGACTTACCGAAAGCCTCATAGCCAACGATTTTAACATTGTCACCCATTTTTATCAAAGCTGATAACACCGCTTTCAAATTTATTCTGTAGTCGGTATTTAACAAACTAATGAGTAGTAACACGTTTAGTAGTTTGTGGTTAGGAACTAATTCGGGATTAATTTGCCCATACGTTATTAGTAGTGGCCTGTCTACATCGGGGACACACTCAATATCGCCGGCGAGTTATTCCCGTACACTCATTAACATCAAATACTGCTCATTCAAAGACTAATATAACTTCGTCTCGTTCAACCTCGCCCAATTTATTTCGGTTGGGCTAACGCGATCGAACCTGGCGTTGCTCGGCCAGAAGGAGACGAATATCATAGTTTCAAAGTGGTCCTTCGAAGTATATCTCAAATTAAATCCGAAAGAAACCAAGTTGGGAACATTGCCACTTGATGCGTATTTGACTTTCGTTTTGATCTCTTCCATGACTGCCAACTAAAATTTCGCATTAAAATTGAGGTTTTTTTTTATAAATTCATACATTGATATTGACAGTAATGTATTTGACAAGTATTAAATACATTAAATACTGTATTTATAAATATTTTTCAGGGTATTTAAATGCGTATTTAAATAATTGTGGTATTTTGTAATTATAAATACAGGTCTTCAAATACGCTTTCAAATTTTTTTTTCCATTATTGGGCATATTTCTCATTTTTTGCAAATCCAAAATTTAATATTTTTTCCTGTAACTGTTCCAAACTACTGTGGTGCTTATGGGTTATGTAGTCTCTGTTGCGTCTCTTTGGATTCCCTTTGTTGCGGATAGGAAGCCTCAAATTACTATAACAGTAATAAACACTGAAAATGGAATGTATTTAGGATGGATTTAGATTGTATTTAAATACATTTTTTAAAGTCGTGTATTTAAATTAAATTAGTTGAGTAACTGTATTTAATATTACATACATTTTAAAGTATTTATGCCTATCTCTGGGTACATTAATATGAACTCTATGCGTCTTTTTACTTTCAGAAATGCCATTATATTTCTTAATAAATAAACGATCGATATAAGAGCGTCAGTTCGGAATGTCGGGCACGCAGAAATTTTAATTTGTGAAAGAATGAATTCCAGTAAAAATGGCTAACAAATTAAAGGCGAGAATCTGTAACATCTTGCAGAACAGAGAAACTGAGGAATTAAATCCTCCAAAATTAGGAACAAAGTACTTCATTCAAAATAAATAATATGCATCTGGGAAATTATAGACAATGATAAAAGCAGTTTAATTTCCTATATTTGTCCAAAATATGAAATAGTCCTAGTGCAATTGAAATTTTTGGTCCAAGTAAAACTTTAATGTATATTTTAAACTTTACTGCACCCAGTATCTTCGTAACACCTATAATATCGTTTTATGGTACTCATTACAAACATTCTTTTAGAACCTTTAAGTCACTTAGTACAATACATATTTTTAGACACCAGTGACATTTCCCGACAACTGAGGGCCTCGGTATCCCACCCCCCTCTTAATTAAATGAATTGGGACTTTTAACCTCGTGAAATATTTTTTTTATTTTGATTTTAACAAGTTTCTGAAAATCTATTTCACAGTAATAATTTAGAAGAAATTTAAAAACATGCGATTTACTTAACTTTAAGAGGAAATTTACAGAAAGTTAGTAATTCTCTCAACCTTTATACTTTTGATTATCAAATTGGAATTAAGAGGAATACTTGATATCACTTCTTACAGTACGGAAGTAACACACTTAAGAATTAATATTGAATTTAAGAAGTTCAGTAATAAACCAAGAAAAGGAGTAATTTAGGTCGCCCGGTAACTCGGGAGTTACGGTGTATGGTAGACTCGGCAGTGAGGCTGTGGTTCGCTCCCGGTCATTGTCTCTTGGTTGGGGTTAGTTGGTCGCTTACTCTGCTGATGGTCAGGATATAGCGATCTCCTTTTGACGAAGGTATGTTCCATGAAATTCTCCATTACATACCATGTGCGCTATTTGGGAGACGCGTTCAATAAACTGGGCCGTTGTTTCGTCTTCTATCTCTCCAACAATGTTTCCAATGAAGGGGATACTTGGAGTTGACTGGGTGCCATGCTGAGGGCCATAGTACCCCTCTCCTAATGAATCGCCAGACTCAATCCTTTCTGAAAAAGATTTTTAACGTATAATAAAGAGCCACTCTAAGACAGTTTATTTCCACGACAGTTTCGATGCCCACTGGCATCCTCATTTTACATATTTAAAATGCTGCATTTCATTTAAATTATTCACTGTAATTGCACTTGATAACCAATAATTATCGAATACTTAATTTAAAAACCTCGACACGTTTTTCTAAAGAAGTGAAAAACTCTCTCACTATCGGGTGAGAAGTGCCAAAGGTGACTCACTTGCAGTGTACCGAGGAGGTACACAGTAGGATGACGTGAGGGACTACTGGAATGTTGTGTACTGCACAGACGACGCTGTTGACTGCGGTATGGATGTCGATGACGATCCCTGTAGTAACGACGCTGTAGTAGTGACGAAGAGGGAGGCTGCTGTCGACAACTACCATATTTTTTGTTTCGACGCAGAAAAACGAAATATTTCTGAAGTGATTGCCATACTTCGTATCGTGATTCAATTTTTGCTGCTCCTTCATTGTTTAATTTTCCAGCCATAGTTTACCTGTAACAAATGATGAGGATTAAGACTATAAACAGTGAAAGAACGGTTGCGATATCTCCTTTAGTTTAGGAGCAATAAAATTTAAAAATAGGGATCGACTTTTCAGACAACCATCATCAGCTTGCACATTCGTAAAATATAACTCAAGCTTTAATTAAATCTAACTTCATTTATCAGTTAAATAATTCATTAGTTTCCACGTTTGTTTTAGCACGAGGTATTATCGCAGAAAGTGGATCGTAAGCTGAAGGTCAGTTGGTCGCAGCATTTTAGCATTGATGAGTATCAAAGAGTTGGGCTCGCTGTGCTGAACGTGAAGGTAATGAAAGTTGCGGCGTTGATCCCGTAGAAGTTAATTCGGCTGTAATATTTTGACCACCATATTCTGAAATAAAATTTAATCCGAATGTTAAAGACTACACCAAAATGGATCCCATGTAAATACGGTGTATGTATTAAAGTAATAAAAATAGCCGAATGAAAGATGGGACATGATTTCATCCTGTTATTTCGAGCATTTATTATAGATAAAAAATCAGAGCTGAAATTATATTTTCGAAGCAAATAATAGTTTTGTAAGTTTACAATATAAAGAATTGAAAGAAATTACACCATTTTTAATGAAATATTTGAAAAAAAAATTAATTTCACTTTTCTTGGCCACAATATCTTCAGAGCACTTGTAATATCCTTATAGCACCCATTACAAGAATTATTTTAGAATTTGAAACGTTTAACTTCATAAGGTGATCTGAAACAATTCCCATTCATCTACTTTCCCAAATGCGAAATTCCTACTTCATGACCCAAAATGAAAATTGGGATGGCAATGAATGAGATGTAATCGTTATAAAATGGATGAAATACTCCCATAAACTTATGGAACTTATAACTGGTCAATTAGTTATGATCTAATACATATTGTTATAAACCAGAAAAACTTCCCTCCAACTGACGGCCACAGTCCCCCCCCCCCCCCCCCCCCCCCCCCCCCCCCCCCAAGAAATTCACCATGTTAAGAGATTTTGTAATGAATTTTTAAAATTTAATAAAGAGCTTCAAATTAAATTGTATAATCTGAAAATGTATTCCCATTTCAAGACTAAATTTTACTATGAAAAATTTAACTTGGAAAAATAAAATTCTCTCAAAGAAATTATCCAACAAATAATTGTTTCGGAAAATGCAATATATCTGCAGGATTCATAGTGCCCTGGAAAGTCAGGGAAAATAGTTTTGTTGCGAAATTTCAGGGAAAATAAAAAAATTGGATGGTGGTCAGGGAATTAACATGACTGTAAACAACGATAGGCTATGCCAGATTAGATAATTTTCCTCAAAGATTCCAAAGTAGTAAATTTATGATAGAAGTGTGTGAAATCATCATCAGTCCGTAAGGAAATGGCACTTCTAAAAGGAAAACACGGTTGTGTTTGGAGCGGGGGGGGGGGGGGGGGGGGGGGGGGGGGGTTAAGTGTTAAAAACAAAGGAAATTTGGTCAAGCTATTTCCTTGACTTTCCCTGAAAATTCCAATTCCGAGATTCGTTGTGAACCCTGATCCGAGATGGAATTATGTTCAAAAAGTAAGAAATTTACAAATTATTTACTATTGAAATTTAATAAAGTAATTTTCTCTTATAATTAGAAAAAATTCTCTATAATTGTTACTTTACAAAGTAATACAATTACGAATGACTAATATTCAGCATAAGTAGTTCAATAATATAACCAAGAATAAAAGTGGAACAATTTAGGGCGTCCAGTACCTCATCAGCTATGGTGCATGGCGGACTGAGCAGTGAGGCTGTAGGTCGATCCCGACGGCTGTCTCCTTGGTTGGGCTAATTTGGTCGCTTGGTCCGTTCATGGTGTCCCGCGAAGTTGTTAGTTACACGCCATGTGCGCCATTTGGGAGACGCGGTCAAGAAAGTCAGCCCTTCTCTCTCCCCAACAATGTTTCCGATGAAGACGAAACAACGGCAGAGGGCCATAGTATCCCTCTCCTAATGAATCGTCGCCAGACTCGATATTTTCTGAAACTGATTTTCAAAATGAGTAATTA
Source organism: Bathynomus jamesi (assembly GCA_023014485.1). Lineage (NCBI taxonomy): Eukaryota > Metazoa > Arthropoda > Malacostraca > Isopoda > Cirolanidae > Bathynomus > Bathynomus jamesi. The sequence goes on from JAJOZX010007064.1 coordinate 201,393, forward strand.
AATGAAATTAAACGAGAATTTTAAGTAGTGTAGTGTAATATATATGATAACCAATATTATCCATTATTTAATTTAAAAACCTCAACACCTTTTTCAACATGGAGCATATACAGAAGTGAATAACTTTCACACTTGTCATTGGCTCACGAGACAAAGACGACGCTTACCAACATTACTTTGAAGGTCATTGTACTGAAGAGGTGCACAGAACGTTGCAGCAGTCCCTGACGTCATCGTAGTGTGCTGTACAGAAAACGCTGTTGACCACGGTATGGATGACGCTGACCATCCATGTGGGAAGGACGCCGAAGACGAGGATCCCTGTGGTAACGACGCTGAAGTAGTGGCGAAGAGGGAGGCTGTTGTCGACGAAGAGGACGATGACACTGTTGGTTTTTTATTCCTGTTTCGACGCTGAAAGATAAAGAAATATTTTTTAACCATTTTCATTAAATAAATCTAATAAATAAGGAAACGAACATTATAATTAACTTAATTCCAAACCACAATTTCTTTATTCAAATATTGAATTCTTTTGTAGGCAAGACTTATTCATTTCTGAATTTTATAATTAATAAAGTAATATATACTTAAGTGGCTTTCATATCTTACCCGAATTATTTTGTTTCTCATCTTCATGGCCTGTTCGCAGCGTGTAAGTTTCTCATACAAACCACATGCATTACAAAACTAGGTTCCCATTTGAGTTCCTCCGCCAGAGGGTCGTGTTTAGTGTGACAATTGGTGCACACTTATTCTGACGATGAATCCCTGACTGAAATGGAAAGCATTAGCGAATTATTTACGATAGTGTTTGGTGATAAAGTAATTAGTGTTAAAAGCCAATAAACCATTTACTGTTTAATTAAAATGAAAATTAAAAGTTCTAATTTTTATTAATTTCTGAAAATGAATTTTGAATACATTCAAACTTTATTCGCTAAAAATCCAATCCAAAAGCGAGCTTATAATTAACTAAGTGTAAATTGTACGGTTTAATTAAAATAGGAAAAATGCATTTAAAATAGGTTAAAGCAATGTGATACCCACCAATCGAGCAGATTTCCGAAGTTCGTTGCCTGGAGATTGTTTGGATTTTGGAATCATATTGTGCGTGATGGTTTTGAACTGTAGTAAGCCAAAGCAAAGAAATACTTTTACATCAAATCTATCTTTTATTTTGTATATAAGATTATATTTATAGTTTAAAATCATACAAGAAACAGTCTTTCCTTAAATATTTGGGTTCATCTCATAAAACCGTGGCGTAAAACTGTTTGTCTTTAAATTTTAATTCTGCATTTAAAGTAAATTTCTCTAGTTTTTATATAAATTTTTTTTTATATAAATCAAAAAGGCTTTAATGTTTGTATGAAACATCTGCCTTTAATATAGTGAGAAACTTCGACTCCAGTCCCCAAGGTTCACACCCCCATTCGGTTCCTAGTTTCAACCTCATAAATGTAATTAAGTTCTTTGACACACTGTGTATAGAAAATTTGGCTTACCTTGGGTACTACATATGGCAGACGATGCTCCAGTACAGATGTCAGAAATGGCTGAAGAGGTCGCACCGCGATTTCCGTAAATGGAACTGCAAAAAGAAACCTTATTTTGTAATAATTTGTTTATTCCAATACCTAAACTGCATAAGAAAAGTATTTATAATACTTTAATTATATAATAAATTTAGATTAAATTTTTTATACTGTAAAATATTGGCAAGCAACGAAAGTATTTCACGCAGTAACGTTGCAAATCAAAGAGACTTTACAATACAATATCCGATATGTAACATTGTACACATCGAAACCTTGCATAAATTTTACAATGCATTTTATCAGTCATGAAAGTTTACCATATGAAGAGATTGTATAATCAATTTACTTTAATTACTGGTAAATCAAAATTCTACAGTATAATATTAATTAAGTCGAGCTTTTCACAAGTCCTGCACGCATGCGTTGTAAAGCTCTCAGCTGAGTAAGATGACAGACGTGTATGGGCTAAAAAAATATATCCCCCATAGAGATGTGTATGTGTAAAATAGACTATTTAATTAATTTACTCACGTTGACTGGCCATTTTCATAAACCCGATGAAAGTCTAAGGAATTGAACGTCATTTGTTGATTTTGATTTTCTCTCTCCAGTAAATGCCAATTCTGAAATGGTAAATAGGGTATCGTGTTGGAAGCAGGGCGTTTAACGTGTGATAATTAATCAACCAACCAGTTACATGTCTGTAAATAAATGACCATCTCATCTCGCATACATATATACACACATACAGAACTTGCTTTAATTTGAAGTATGTAGAATGCATTTTCGTATTATACAACTAGGTGAAATAAGGAAATGATTATGAATTATAAACAAAACTCGGACTAACGTCTGCCCAAACAAAACCAGGCTATGATTTTAGTCCGATTTCTCGGAAACTTAAGGATTTATTTCGGGTTTTATTATTTATCTTCTACCGAGGTAATTAACTCATTGTAATGATTCTCATTGAATATAAATGCGTCTAGCTCTTTCCAACCTCTTATAACCTGCTTATCGTATCTTTCTCTCAATTTTGTTTTGAGTTGTTAAAAGTTTAAACTTTAAAAATTCTAAATACTATACCTAGCTCTGTGTTGCTATAATTATAAAAGTCAATAAAAAAAAACTGACCTGTGTGACATCTTAATACATAAGTGAACTTCATATGATGTATCCCTTACGTCATTGAGGTAGGAGATTAAGCAATGAGCTGAACGAAATGTATGCCTTATCCATACACAGTTACCTATTAAATATACTTACTTGATATGCTTCCCTAATGAGTGATGCCATTAAAGTTGGCGTAGACGGTATGGGACAGTTATTACTCCAAATGAAGTTTTTGTTGGGCAACCTCCCATAATCAAACGACAGACTACTGCCCAATTCTGAATTAATTCGGAACTTCTGCTTGGAAAACGTAGGGTAGAAAATGGAGGTAGCGTAAATCCGTTTTTTTCCATTTTTACTGTCGGAAAAAAATGTACGTTAGTCCTGATTAGGTTTGGTTAGGCTAGATTAATGAATACCTCACTATTTAACGAGTTAACATGAAACTTCCTTCCTTCGAGCCTTCAATTGTGCCCGAATCGCTACATTTCATTGGGAAAACATTAAGACATTCGGGCCTATCAAAGTTATGAGGTATAATTTATAATAAAATGTGCAAACTTCCAACCTCAAGTCAGCTAATTAACGACTTTTTACAGAGCTACCAAAGTACCGTACATAGCTTAAGCCAAGTATATACATTATTTACATTTAATCTACAAACTCCTGTTCATGAAAGAGTCCAAATTTTTCTTAGAACTAAAGAGCTACCATTTACCATCATATGGCGAGTCAATCTATATTGTCGAAACAGGAAAACATTTTTAACATCTGTATCATATCTTCTCTCAGACAACGTGTTTCGAAATTAAACCTACCCAATTCCTTAATTTAATGTTTCACAGTATTGTAACTGTCTTAAACTTGAGATTACTTTGGTCGCCCTACCTCGCATACCTTCAAAAACTATATCCCGCCTTTGGTGAGTTGACCAAGCTTGAATACAATATTCTGAGTGAAACCTAAGCAAATAAGCCAAATATTATACATTTACAGATCTTTTCTAAGTAACATTTCTCTTAATACCTAACTTTTTATTTGCCTTATTCCTCGAAGAGGGTGGTCAAAATACGGCCCACGGGCCGGATTTTGTACATGCATTTGGAGGTATACCAAAAAATTTGTCTCGAGTGATCTGGTAACTAATTGTTATCTTTCATTAGGTCACTTAATTTAATAAAAGTATTTGCCATTTTAGGCGATTTTATCAAATGTGAATAAATTTTTCATTTGGAGTGAAATGAAAATTCTTTAAATGCGATTGAAAAAATTCGCATTCAAAATATTTTTTTTTTTTTTACAAATTCAGATAAAAAGGTTTGAGATCAAAGAAGCGTCTACAGGGACCTATACGAGGACCAAATTGTCTTCGCTCAAATATCGTAGGGTACTTCATTAGTTTTGTAAATAGTTGAAGGAAAATTAGGGGACTTGAAATTTGATATTTTTGTAAAATTTAACCATAAAATATAGGTTTAAAGTAGATTGAATTCGAATTGAATAATAGCGGTGGTCCCGAGTAGCTTCTTGTTTTCTCAAATGTAAAGTAAACCTTAATTACACTTAAATATCGCTAAGGAAGAGGAAATTAACCAAGAAGAAGAAATTTTACAGCTTCAATAAATTAAAGTAGGGTTGGCAAAAAACAAAGTTGAAAACCCACCCGGGTTTTTTCACAAAAAACAGGTCAAAACTGTTTTTTTCAAATATATAATAGTATAAAAGCAAATATTATATGCTCTATAAGTGTTAGATTGATTTTCACTTACTATAATGAACAGAGTAATGCTACACTTTGTTCTTAGGTACACTTCTTAATGCCTAAACAAAACTATTCTGTTGCTATAATATCAGAGCCGTACCTTATAATTTTCACAATAGCTTTGGTTTTGTCTTTTTTTCAAAGTTGATTGTCAGTATTTTTTACAATACTTGTCTATGAGGAAAGTTCTTATTTTGATTTTTTGCAGATGAATCACAGAAAAATTTGAATTAATTTTAGAGTATTATCTTAATGTATTATGTTTTAAGGTACATTTTAAAGTAGCCTACAATTACACCATAAATTAGAAAATATATATATAATATATAAATAAAATTAGAGAATCTGGGGAGAAAGAACGTTGTGTGCATACTCAAGGGTGTAGTTCTGGGAAGTACAAATTATTATAAAGTAAAAATAAAATAGCTACCTTAAAATATAAGATTAAAAAGTGTTTAATGAAAGAACAATTATTTTGTAAAAATGAGTAATTGAATGGGCTTAAAATGAACAAACTTATTTTTGTTGTGCTATGAAGCTAGATATATGGCTTATTATTAAAATAAAATTCTTTGGTAATGTATAATAGTTTTTTAAAACCAAGCAGAGTGCGGGAGATGAGGATCTATAATTCACTAAAGCCAGTTCATTTTCAGCAAACTGATACGTTCAATTCTTAAGTTTTTAGCCATTAAAGCATTATATTAAAATATTCCAATGCACAATGTATGAATACATGAATTATTTTAATTTATTGGTAATTATTTATAAATAACTAAATGTTTTATGTATGATTAAGCTCAAATTAGTCTGTATATTTGTCATTAAAAGCAATATTTGAAAACCCCCAGTTAAGTGGGCAAAATAACGGGTTTTTTATAGTGGTTAAAAAAAAAAAGTGGGGAAAACCGGGTCACCCACTTTGGTGCCAACCCTGACTCCAAGGATTAGACTACTGCGAAGCGATAAGGGAAGAAGGTCGTCGTCTTCTCAAGAGCAGGGCCGGATTAACCATTAAGCAAAATAAGCCCGTGCTTAGGGCATCAAGGGAAGGGGGGCACCACAGAAATTTTCCATTGTCGGATTTACCATGGATTTATTATACTATTATAATCGCGGCTTATAGCCTATAAGCTGTTGAAAACTGAATTATATATATTCATATATAGTATTTATTTTTTTTCATTGTTTGAATTTGTAGTGAACAACAACCCTTTTGAGAGAATAAATATTTTCGTTGTAATCACACACTTACGCTTTGCGTTATTATTTTGTTATATCAAATCTTTGAGCGCCATATTAAAAATACATATAGATTAAATATTTTCGTGTGCTATAGTAAATGTAAAAACAAGATTCAGTCATGCTGAACTTTATAAAATAATTGTAGAAGACAATATTGAGTGTGCCTTCCCAAATGTAGAAATTGCCTTTCGTATATTTTTAATATTAATGGTCACAAATTGCTCAGCTGAGCGTTCATTTTCTCAGTTGAAGTATATTAAAAATACCAACAGAACAACTATGCAACAAGGCAGGCTGGATGCCTTATCTCTACTAAGTATAGAAGCAGATGTGTTACGTAAGATTAGTTTTGAGGATCTGATCAAAGACTTTGCAATTAAAAAAGTAGGAGAAAACTTTTCAAATATAAATGAAGTGGAAGTATACAAAAATAAACATTATTTTCCATCTTACTGTAAGTTTTGTTTCATTTCAAAAAATAAAATTTTATTTTATGGTTTATTTTTGTTTATATTTTGAATTACATATATATGGGGCACCAAAATCTTTTAAGTGCTTAGGGCCTCTAATGGTCTTAATCCGGCCCTGCTCAAGAGTAAGAGTAAAAACGGGCGGTTATATATTACACACAGACCGTGCATGAACAAGAAACTCTTCTGGGAAAATTAAATCCACTATAGCCCGAATAAGTAATGGTAAATGACAAATACTATAGTTTTTCTTTTTCATGATGTTAGCCCGACATGGGCAACGGGTCACTCGCAAAGACCACAAAAATATAGCTACTCTCACCAGCTATCTGCAAAGCAGATAGGATCCAGCTTTGGGACAGGATCAAGGGTGACCAATATTCGAACCCAAGTCTTCCGAGTCGGAGACATGGGCGTTGATCATGTGGCCAGGTTGTTATTGACATTCATTCTGTCGTAGCCAAAATGGTCAACGCCCGTATTTAAGAGTCCGAGGGTCGGGTTCGAATCTCAACGAGGGATAAATTTTGCGTACAGTTACGACCTACCTGGGCATTCAATTATTACGGCATTTCAGAACCTAAAATAAATTGTTAAATTTAAAATTAAGAAATTTTATTTACTATTATGTAGATGAAGATTATAGCAAATTTTTAAAAACAATACAAAGCTCACAAAAAATGTATGTGCACAGGACTGCTGGCTAAATAGCCTGAGAGACTATTTAGCCCAGTGGTTCCCAACCTTTTTGAGGAGATGGCCCACTGGAGCTAATTTGAATAACTCGTGACCCACTTCCATGTTGCTAAGCTGGTATCATGTTTACATAAGGTTTAATAAGTACATTTGTTATTAATGCTAAACGACAAGCAAGTGAGGCCATGGGCCACCCGTTGGGAACCATTGATTTAGCCAGTGCTGGTCAAATAGCCATTACTGGTCACAGCCTTCCACCGGCCCTTCCAGGCCAAATAGCTACAGCGTTCGTAGATCAAGTCTACAGGTCTGTTTTATAATTTTCTTATTATATAAGCCCACGAGTTATCCCATCCGTCTCTTGTGAGAAAGTTACGTACATCTAAGTTGTACAAACCAGAAAACATTTTGAACTACCATCATAGTTCCCCTCATAACTAAACATACGTAGTTCCATTAATCTCTCCATGTATTCCAATCTTCTTAGGTGCTTGGTTGCTGTATTCAATCTTCTTAGGTGCTTGGTTGCCCTACGTTGCACACCTTCAAGCATATCAATATCATGTCTAAGGTGAGGGGACCAAGCTTGAATGCAGTATTCAAAGCGAGGCCTAACGTAAGAACTATATAATTTACAGATGACTTCCTTACTCTCGTAACAAACAAGATCCCAAACATTCCTCTTAATCATACCTAACCTTTTATTTCTTTATTTCTAGCCTCTAAGCACTGCTTCGAGAATTTTAGGTCACTTCCAACTATAATGCCAAGATCCATTTCCTGTAACATCCTCCAACCAGTTATCCAAATAATAAATGACATTTTACAATAATAATAATGATTAAATTTTGCAAAATATCAGTTTCAACTGTGGTAGCTCTGTAATTAGTTTTGTTAATTAGCAAAGTAGTCTACCTAACGAGCTAAAATGTACATTTACACAATTTAAAAATTTATTCATGAAATTTTTTTCTTAAAATTAAGGACCTAGCATTTATCACATTATTAAGATTCATTCCAAAAATACATTTTATGATTAAAAACGTATTTTTGTAGTGTACAAGTTATATAATAAATAAATAAAAATTATCAAACTGTTCAGTTTTAATTTACAAATAATCAAGTAATATAGGCCTATTATTTAGCGATATTTAGACCCAGTGGCGGATAGCCCTATAGGCTGCACAGGCTGAAGCCTAAGGCCCGGATGTCTTAGGGGCCCGCCAAAAATATGTGTATAAGTAAAAAAAAACAATCAAACAAAAGTATTTATTTCGGAAAATGAGATGCATAAAATTGAAATACATATATAATAGAAATATTTAAAATTGTAACTTGCGACATTTTTTGCCTGCGAATTCATTAATAATATCCTGACAGTTAATTTTATGCAAATGCTCCCACTCGATGTGCATCAGTAGTATAGCCGAAAAAGGGGAGAGTGCAGGAATGTTGCAGGTTATTATGTAATGTCGCAAAGGGGGATTGTTGCAAAGGGGGTGGGGGTTGTTGCAAAGGGGGTGGGGGGGAAACTTGGAGGCGGCGTTATCCCCCAAGAGAAAGGAGGAGGAGGAGGAGAGAAAGGAGGAGAGGTGTTCACCTGGCAGGAGCCAAGTGCACACTAAGACTTCCAGCCGGGCTGGCGTTGTTTTATAGGCTCCTAATCAGCCAGAATCAGCCAGTTGGCTGAGCCAAGGTGAGAGAGACGCCTGAAGGAGAGAGAGAGAGACAGCTGAAGGAGAGAGAGAGAGCTGAAGAAGAGAGAGATGCCTGTAGGAGGAGAGACGCCTGAAGAAGAGAGATGCCTGTAGGAGGGAAGACGCCTGAAGGAGAGAGAGAGCTGAAGAAGAGAGAGATGCCTGTAGGAGGGAGAGACGCCTGAAGGAGAGAGGATAGGTACACATGCTGGAGTACTCATGCTGGAGGTACACATGCAGTAGGTACACATGCTGGAGGTACACGCACACATGCAGGAGTACACATGCTGGATGTACACATGCAGGAGTACACATGCTGAAGGCAAACATGCAGAAGAGAGAGAGAGAGACGCCTGAAGGAGGAAGATACATGCAGGAGAGAGAGAGAGAGAGAGAGAGAGAGAGAGAGAGAGAGAGAGAGAGAGAGAGACACCTGAAGGACAGTGGAGTTCTCCCCCAATTTATTTTCGTTTCCCTAACCTAAGAGGCCACTATGGGTTTACCAAAGGGCCAGAAATAGAAGGAGCAGAGCTCCTTACTCGGCCGGAGCCGAGGGGGGAATGGTTCTTCACCAACTTCGCGATCTTTTATAATCCTCTATTCTGGCTGAGTTGCCAGATAGCGCAAGGTATTCCAGATAGCGCCATGTGTCCCATTAATCGTGTAGCGATTGCACATCAATTATCATTATTATTATTATTATTATTTTCTACAATGAAACGGGTCGGGTCGAAGAACGGGTGAGAGATCTTCCCCCCCCCCAATATATATATATATATTATTTATTTTATAACATTTAATTTTAGTTTAGAAGCAAATTTAACATTGACTTCATTGAACTTAAAGAAACAAATAACATAGTTTACCTTCGAAAACGTCATAATAGAAAACTTCATTTTACGGTAAACTATGTTATTTCGTTTACTAGAGTCAATGAACAGTCTCCATTCTTTTGGATCATAGCGATTGCACATCAATTATCATTATTATTATTTCTACAATGAAACGGGGTCGGGTCGAAGAACGGGTGAGAGATCTTCCCCCAATATATATATATATATTATTTATTTTATAACATTTAATTTTAGTTTAGAAGCAAATTTAACATTGACTTCATTGAACTTAAAGAAACAATAACATAGTTTACCTTCGAAAACGTCATAATAGAAAACTTCATTTTACGGTAAACTATGTTATTTCGTTTACTATAATTATATCATTCTTTTAAACAGCTTATGATACATATATATAAATATATATATATATATATATATATATATATATATATACAGGTGGGGCACGGGAACCAAGTGTTTTTGGAATAATCAGGAAAATGATATTTATTTTTGTAAAGAAAATATATTGGTAGAACAACATTCGTAAGAACATAGCATTTCATGTCATAATAATCATGTACCGAAAATTATATCTGGCATATGATGTCCTTGGCCGTCGACGCATTGTTGAAGGCGTTTACGAAAATTGGCCTCCACTCTTCCCAGCAGGTCTCTGTTGATTTGGATGATTTGTTGACGGATCGCTTCCTTCAATGCATCTAATGTACGGGGCTTGTCCTCGTAGACACGTGACTTGAGGTACCCCCATAGAAAGAAGTCACATGTGGACAAGTCAGGGGACCGAGGGGGCCATGCAATGTCACCAAATCTCGAAATGAGATGGTTGGGAAACAGGGGGCGAAGAACAGCCATTGACGCTCTGGCGGTGTGTGGCGTGGCCCCATCTTGCTGAAACCACAAATGTCGACGAGCAATACGCCTTCTTCGTAACTCAGGGATGAAAAAGGTGTTCACCATCTCAATGTAACGCCCAGATGTTATGGTAACGGTAACCCCATTTTGTTCGAAGAAATAGGGACCGATGACGCCAAACTTTCCCACCGCGCACCAAACTGTAACCTTAGGGCTATGCAGCGGTTTTTCATGAGTTGTCGCGGATTTTCAGCAGCCCAATACCGACAGTTTTGATTGTTGACGGCCCCATTAAGGTGGAAATGGGCTTCATCACTCATTACCACCATCATGTTTTCATTCTGCTCATAAAGTGCAAGCATTTCCTGTGCAAAATTCAGTCGTTGGGGGCAATCGTTTACATTCAATTCCTGCACCATCGCTAACTTGTATGGGTGAAAATGTAATTCTTCATGCAAAATCCGTCTAACAGTACGATTGCTGAGTCCGAGTGCAGCTGAATGTCTCCGAGCAGAGCGGCCTGGGCTTTGCAACATCGCTTGTCTGACCCTTTCAACGTTCTCTGGAGTACGCACAGTGCGTTGCGGCCCCTTCGGTTTTGTTTTCATTATTGAGCCTCCTGTTCGAAGATTGTTAACCCAACGTAAGATTGTGTCACGAGCGGGAACAGAGTCATTTCGATGAATGTTGAATCTGCGGCGAAACGCACGCTGAACTGCTGTCACTGACTCGCCACTCCTAACAAAATGATCATACGCGAACATGCGGTGTTCTAACGTCCACTGCTCCATGATGGCACCTGAAAGATAAAGGTGAGTGTTAGTTAAAGTTAAATGCTATGAACCCAGGAATGGAATGCTACCTACCGCACGCCCCTCCCATTCCTAATGGCCGATTACTAGCTATTCAAAAAACACTTGATTCCCGTGCCCCACCCTATATATATAGTGTTGATGAAGCCAATTAAATTCTACTTATTAATAAATAACTTTTTACACACAAACTACATCTTAACTGCAAACACCTTGCACATCAATTCTTATTATCATTATTATTATTATTATTTCTACAATGAAACGGGGTCGGGCCGAAGAACGGGTGAGAGATCTCCCCCCCCAATATATATATATATATATATATATAATAAACAACTCATGCACACACACACACGCACACACACCCACACACACACACACACACACACACACACGATGAAGGCAGAAGCTAAATCAGTTCGAATCGTGTCTCTAGGGACACGATTCGAACGAAAAAGGTCTCTAGGGACCTTTTTCGGCCCGAGGGATTATCCTTCTACAAGCTATTCGAGCAGAAATCACCACTGACTCCAGATATTAATTTTATCATTGTTATTACTTCTACAAATATTTACGCGTATTTTAAAATATAATTTGAAGCCAATTAAATTCTACTTATTAATAAATACTTTTTACACACAAACTACATCTTAACTGCAAACACCTTGCACATCAATTCTTATTATCATTATTATTATTATTTCTACAATGAAACGGGGTCGGGCCGAAGAACGGGTGAGAGATCTCCCCCCAATATATATATATATATATATGCTACACACACAGACCGTGCATGGAACTCTTCTGGGATAATTATATCCACTATAGTCCGAGTAAGTAATGACAAATACCGCCTCGGTGGTGTAGTGGTTAGCGTAGCGGACTACGAATCCATCGGCCCAGGGTTCGAGACCGACGGCAGCCGGCGCGCAGCAAAACCCAGCTGTTCCACACAATAAAGAAAGTGGTTGGTAGATAAATGGGTACCCTAGGAGGCCTAGTGGTCAAGACGCTGGGCTAATGATGGGAATATATCCGAAAAACATCGTAATGCACGATTTTTTCTATGTAGCAATAATAATTAACTTTCAAATACGTGATTTAAAATAACAGGACCATTTTACCCGAGGCAGTAGTATATCCGAAAAACATCGTAATGCACGATTTTTTCTATGTAGCAATAATAATTAACTCTTTCAAATACGTGATTTAAAATAACAGGACCATTTTACCCGAGGCAGTAGTATATCCGAAAAACATCGTAATGCACGATTTTTTCTATGTAGCAATATAATTAACTCTTTCAAATACGTGATTTAAAATAACAGGATCATTTAACCCGAGGCAGTAGTATATCCGAAAAACATCGTAATGCACGATTTTTTCTATGTAGCAATAATAATTAACTCTTTCAAATACGTGATTTAAAATAACAGGACCATTTTACCCGAGGCAGTAGTATATCCGAAAAACATCGTATACCTAACTATAATTTGCAACTATAGTTTACCTTGACTTCTATGCTTCTACCTGTTTTATTAATAAAGATTTTTAACTTTTAATAACGTATGAATAAAGATTTTTAACATTTAATTTTATTTTAGTATTTATTCATGCCACGCCGCCTTAGACCACAGCTTAACGTTGAAACCGAATGTTCTTTTTAAAATATAATTAGGATATAATTTCTTTATTATAAAATAAGTTAACAATTATGTTAACAAACAATACTAATAATTTGTAAGTAAAAAATATAATATAAGGGACTACCATAGAAATGTAAGTGCCTATAATTCGATTTTATATATATGTTACTCGTCCGGTCTCGTTATAGCGGATTGGTACACGTCATAGCTCCACCCAGCTACATCGGCAGCCAATCACTACGAACATCTGGTCTTTTGGGCGGAGCTTGGCGAATGTGCATATAAAAGGGGATATTTTCAGTTGGGAGTAACAGTAGCTATTTTCGCATCAGTGAATAATCAACCATGGACCTGTACGTCTCCCCAGACTTGTATGAAGAACGTGATACTGCAGCATTAACCACAATTAGCCTTTTCAATGCTGCTGATTGTGGCGAACTATTTTCGACGCAAACCGTAGAAGATATTTGCAGTGACGCTCCTTACAATCCGACGCAAGGGACTACCATAGAAATGTAAGTGTCCATAATTAGAATTTTATATATATACGGAGAGTTGTAGTATTTCGTCAAATAGATACTAGTCAAAAATGTCAATCAATGTTATTTCCCCATCATGCTAAAATCGAAATTGGTAATCGAACCAAAGATATCTTCACATAATGGAGATCTGTCTGTCTGTCTGTATATGTTTTCCTTTAAGGTCCGATGAGGATTTGACACGAGTTATACAATCTTTTGAAGGGAATACGGATGATATACTGATCAGTCAGCAGTGTCACACATCCTCCACCATGGACCTGTACGTCTCCCCAGACTTGTATGAAGAACGTGATACTGCAGCATTAACCACAATTAGTCTTTTCAATGCTGCTGATTGTGGCGAACTATTTTCGACGCAAACCGTAGAAGATATTTGCAGTGACGCTCCTTACAATCCGACGCAAGGGACTACCATAGAAATGTAAGTGTCCATAATTCGATTTATATATATATACGGAGAGTTGTAGTATTTCGTCAAATAGATACTCGCCAAAAATGTCAATCAATGTTATTTCCCCATTATGCTAAAATCGAAATTTTTATGGCGTTCACTCCTCGAACCAAAGATATCTTCACATAATGGGGATCTGTCTGTCTGTATACTCTGTATATGTTTTCCTTTAAGGTCCGATGAGGATTTGACACGAGTTATACAATCTTTTGAAGGGAATACGGATGATATACTAATCAGTCAACAATGTCAAATAATGTAAGTGTTTTTCGATCTTTTTGGGATAAGAAGACGCAATATATTTTCATAAATTTATTAAATGAAAGAAATCAGTACAATAAACGAATATACAAATATACGAACAAAAACATTATAATATACAACGAGTACGTACAATTGGAAAACGGTTTTTTATCTGTCTGCATACCATTTCATCGTTTCGGTGAGTGTGACACGGGTCAAATAAATTTAAAAAATTTATAAATTCTTTATCATTTGACATATGCATGAGAAATGAGACACAGTACATTCCGCAAACATTAGTAAAATATCCCTGCATACGAAATGGGTTCCATACAACTTCGGGAATATGTAACTGAGCGAGAAATTTTACAATAATAGGGTCACTCCAGGGTTGAGTACCGAGTGAATCAAAATAGTACAGGCGCTGTCTATTTTTAAAATAGACAGCGATCCAGTGAATCCCTTCATTACCGATGATGTCTGTGTTCACGACTACCGCATTCTCGCGTACTTGGCAAACTCAATGTCTTCGCAAACACGCCGATAAATTTGGAACGTGTGACTCGCTCCATTACTTTCTGAAGTGTATTAGCATCCATTTTAAAAGTCAGTGATAACGCTTCTAAATCTATCTACTTCTATTAGGGCTTGCGATTCGAGATATACTAGTACACTAATAGGAGCGTCTATAGGCTTGGCGAATTCCAGCCGCACTGAGATGTTACCGCTCTGCTGTGGTGTTAAATGGGTATTTACGCTAGCAGATAAGTCAGGTGTAATGTCAAACGGATAAAGGTTAAATTGATCAATGAATTCTTCCTGCGTTACCCCATTACCAAGCTCATCACAATCACCTGCAATATGGGTCAGATTACTATAGGCTCTGGCACAAAGAGGTAACACAGCGTCTGATGAATAGTCCGTACCCATTGTTCCACCCAAAGCAGTGCCATTAACGTATAGAGTTATATTTTTAAGTCCGAAATTCTCGAATTTAAAGGCACTCTTTTTATATTTTCCATTCACCGAAGCGTGGTCCTGCATGCCGATTAATATCCTTTTAGGAAGATTTCCCAGGGCAATGTTTTCTATCTGCTTCGATGCCAACCCTGCAGGAACCGTATATAGTTTGATCTGCACTCTGTTAATAGGATATTTCACTGTAGCGTTTAGTAAATTTTTCTCAATTTCTAGTTGTTTTGGTGAACTTAATTTCACTCGCCGTACGCGGAGGTATGTGTCCATAATGTGAACCACAACGGACTTTGCGCCCTCTTCTTGATTCGCATCCAGATTTAAGCAGATCTCAGGACTCGTGCGGGTGAGCTTTATTTTCATATCCACCCCGTTCACAAGCAACTTCTCCTGGAAAGTGAAATCTGTGTGCAACCGTCCAAAACACTCGTATATTTTCTTTTTAGAATTTTTAAATTTGTCCTTTATACTATTTTCATCTTTAGTTTGATAATATCCCTCCGCACTTAAAAAGGTAGCCTTCGCTTCTTTGGAAAAGTTGAGGACATTTTCCAAATAGGCTCGTAGATGATAGTACCCCGTGCCTGCCGATATGTTGGTCTGATTTAAATATACGTCACACTGGTTGAATATGGCGTGCAGAAAGTTTGTTTCAGGGTATACAGCATATTTGTCATCGCAGGCCGTTCCATCAGAATGGGCTATACGTAGCTTAGCGTACATGTGCACACAGCTTGGATCAAAAAAGTAAGGACCTGAGCTGGGTATCACGAATTCTATAGGTGCACTCGGGGAACTAATTGTGTTTAAAGGGTTAATTGTAATAAAGTCACTGTGCTCAATAGAAACTTGGGTTGGCGGGAGCTCAAAAAAGGACAGCTCCGACTTACAGCATTGTGAACTACATGGGTGGATGAAGCGTGCCATGGCGAAATAGTGACTCCTCTCTCGACAAGTGGTAAACAAACTATGATTCATAGATATCAGTCAAAAAAGTGGTCAACCATAGGTTTCATTCGCTTACAGCATTTCTTTTTTGATAGCCTTTTACGTTTAATACCACGTGACCCCTTCTTCCGGGGGCCCTCCTTCTTCCCGCCACCACGCATTTTTCTCTTTGCATCTTTGATGATTTCGTTCCGTGTACGCTTTAAATGTTTTTTTAGGGCTTCTTTAGGTTTAGCCCCGGCCAATATGTCTTCTGCAGTGTTAAGGCCTGATTGTAGCGCTTTCCTTCCAAGGTATCTGGCACCCCTCTTCAGCAAAGGAACAGCCGTACGTAGTATGGATGAAAAAATGGATCCAAGTCCACTACCGCGCTGGTATCGCATCCCTCGATAGACGGTGAAAGGCTTTCTATCCATTATAACTCAGTGCGTCGAAAGTGTAGCTTCACTGTTAAGCTCCCGTTACCGAATGGGAAGTTTTCGCCCTCAATCGTTCTTATATATATTGTGATATTGGTTATTAAATTAGTTGCGACATTCACATAATGGGGTCTGTCATATGTAATACTCAAACTCCTTCCTCTATGGTTGGGGATGTGAGCAATGCGCAGCAGGCGTGCCTGGGTATCCCCAACAAACTGGTGCTCCACTATATTACTGTAAATATAGCACATGTCTGGGGACCTTTCAGCCAATTTCTCCATCTTCAATTGATACATTAATCTGGACAAGTTATACTGTGTCTCGTGAAATGTGTCTCTTTGGAAGGCTGCGCTATATCGGCCGTTGGTTAGAATTTTGAACTTTCTATGTTCTTTAAGACATCTGTTAGTCTTTGATTTTAGGATTAGTGTATGTGCAGGGTTGTTTACGATTTCATATACTAAATCATTCGTAAGGTTTGAGTTTCTTAAACTTACGTTTAAGCCTCTCACAACATCCTCGGCCGAACCATATTGACCCGGCCCTAGTCTTACTTCTGTACTGTAATACCGTGCAATCTTAGTCCAAGCGATGCGCATAGTTTCATCCATAGCTACCCCAGCTTTTTCACACTCGTCAATGTCTCTAAGAATCGTAAAAACGGTTTCTTCATGTTCAATATTTAAAAAGACGGTGTCCAGCTGAATTTCGCATATCCCCACCTCATACGAATCACGACCCAATTCAATGTGCCCATGGAGTTCTGTTACAAAGTTGGCTAGCGTGTTGTTAGGGTGTACAGACAGGGACGAGGAGGACGGGAGTGTGACGTAGAAATGGTTAGGAGCCATGTTGCATACTATTTAAGCTTCATTATTGCATCAGCTTTTATATAGGTGTTGAAGCTTTCTGGGTACCCTAGCCATTTCACCAGGTACATTTTTCTCCTTCCTGAACCTTTGCTTCCTAAAATTTTCTCAATTTTAAACACATTTTTTTCTAAATTAAACGCAACTTTCTGCAATTCCTCGCGGTAAAAGCCTCCTGAGATTTCTTCCCCATTCAAATCTTCAATGTAATACATCATTATCACACCTTTAGGTCTCACAGCCCTAACTTTAAAAATCTCGCGTGTCCATCCTTGCTCAAAACCCTTTGCGAATTTATTCCCCGAACGCGACAGCCTTACATAATCATTGATTTTGAAGCGCACAGAGTGTGGTGGTGGTGTGGTGGTGGTCCATCTCTTCTCGGGAGCGTACCTCTTTCTAAAACTTCGTTAGGTGTTGCCCCAATCGTGCGATGGTGTGAGCGGTTGTAGGATGATGCCAATGGTTCCAGAATGTCTAGAAATCTGTATGTGTTTTTATGTGTAAAATAACGGTGCATGCGTTCCTTTATGGTGCGCTGAACTCTTTCAGCTAAAGAAGCCTTATGTATAGAATTGGTTGTGTAATAGCTGATATTAAACTCTGTCAACATATTCTGAAAAGCACGGCCTATAAACTCCTTCCCCATATCCGTACAAAAATAGCCAGGAACCCTGTTTTCTTTTAACATTAGCGTTTTGGTGGCTTTAGCAACTGTTTCAGGTGATTTATTTTTCAGAGGAACTAGCCACAGATATCTAGAAAACGTCTATTATGAATAGAATGTAGCGGTAACCATCGTTATACACAGAATATCTTTGCATGTCTGTTAAATCTGCTTGCCAAATAGAATCAATCGAGGAAGCCGTTGTCTTGGCTGTTTTAAACCTTTTTCTCACAGGCTTATGAAGCGTATAAGCGTCCTGCTCCCTCAAAAATCTTTCAACATCTTTTTTTCCTACTCCGTAAACGTGCAGTCTATCTACGCCGCCGTAAGAGGATGGGGTAGAAATGTCATAATAACGTTTAGTTAATACGTTAGCCATTTGCGTATTTTAGAGGCACGTGGGTAGGGTTGGTTTAACCTCTTCTTGCTCCTCTTCAAAGGTGTTACCGCAGGGGGTGACGGCGTCTTCAATTGTGTCACAGGCGTTGCGTGTTCCAAGTCTTTTAACCTGTTCAGATTTCCTATCAACGTTTTAGGGACATTTATTTGTTGTAGTCTTGCTTTAATATGCTTCCATCCTGATGGTGATGGCCTATCCCACTTTCTCACCAGATCATGGACAATGTCTACGATATTCGATCCCTGTACCTTTGATCCTTCCACAATGATCTCCCTGTATCGGTCCATTGTATGGCGGGATCCTCATTCAATAGATTATAAAGACTTAAGCCTTTACTCCTCAATGTAAGTGGGAGGGTATTTTTTAATACATGTTCGATATGTTGTGTGGCTAATCTTTTTGGTTGATCAGCTGTATCGTCGGGTACAGGTCCTATGTCGCCATCGTCCCCCGTGCTGTGCCTAATAACCACAGGAATCTCCGTAGGGCTCTTATAATTTTCGTACTCGTGAAGAAATTTCTGCAGAGCTTCTTGGTATAAGATTCTTTTCTCATCAGGTGTTTTTTCACTGTTTAATAGGGCTAACAATTCGCTTTCCATTCTTTTAAGTCTGCTTTTACGGGGATCTAGATCCGTGTCTCTTTGCAGTGAAGCGTACACCTCGTGGGGAATCACTACCACTTTCTTCATTATATTAATCTAGTCAGTAAAGGGCCCAAAACTGAAAATAAGATGGGGAGAAATGACCCTCCTGTTTGCACAATAACTCGTTTTTTCTTCGCTACAGTTTGACTTTTACGAGCGAGTGTACGTATTATGTTCTTGTAGCGGCGTAGGCGAGCCTTCTGATGGGTTTCTCATTGATACATTGCAATTTATAACGTTAAGACAGATTTCACAGATGCATTTTAAAAAGTCGGCGTCGATATTTTTAATAAACATCTGCTGCATTGCCCGGGGCAGTCGATGATAGATTTTTATTAATTCATGGTATTTCTTTAGTCTCTTTGTCATTCTGGAATATACACCGTTTCAGGCTCGTTTGGAAATATATTCGTTCGCAGAAGCACTCTAAACGTGTTTCGCGGATGAAGGTCGCAAAGCAAATATCCGTAACGCGTGCTTGTAGCTTCTTTATAAACTTCCAAAAACTCCTTACGCTGATTCGGGAACATTTGATTGGCTAATACCCCAATTTGTGATACATCTCTACGTTGCGCGAATAAGACTAGATATTGCGTATTTAACGACACATCGCGCATGTATCTATTTTTGAAAAATAGATTCTGATTGATGAAGAACACGCTTATGTTAAGATGGTGGGAGTATACTGTAAATGTCTCGGCAAACGTTTTATCCATCTCCAACATGAGATCGTCAATTACAATGATTGTATGTTCAGTTCCCTTTAGCGAATTAACGTCATATACACCTTTGTGGAACAAAATATCATCTTGGTACTCGTTGAACACTGATTGATACGTCGAATAGCACCATATAACTTTATGCACAAATTTCGAGAACATCTCGCCCTTTTCTTTAATGATTTTAAGCATAAACACAGTTTTACCACATCCTGTAGGTCCAGATATAATACATGTGGATGGGCTCGTGAATCTGAATTTTTCTACAGAGTCCATTTCTAACACGTCACACTCCTAAGTGGGTCATTTACAAAATATTACAAATTTTGAGTGCTGATCCTTATATTTCTTCTCCCACAGAACCGACGATGAGGTAGAGCACCCTATCATTACGGATGACGATGACAGTGTAGTTGTGATCTCCTCCCCTGAACCCTCACCAGCGATACAGGTTGCACGTCCAAAGCGGAGGTATGAGAACCCCACATCAGGTATAAAGCGGCCGAAATACGTACCTGTTGCAGCAGACCCCCAACCCTCAACCTCTTACGCAACAACCTCCCCAGCAGCAGCACCTAATATACCCCCTTATTCCGCCCCCCGTTCTGTTAAGTCTACAATAATAGATCCCCAACCCTCCTACGCAACAGGGCCCCCATCAGCAGCACCTAATATACCCTAATTCCGCCCCCCGTTCTGTTGAGGATGTTATTACGTTCGAGTTAGTGCGCGCCGCAGCCCCCACCCCCGCCTTGACTAGAAATCGGTATAGAGTCAGGGTCGACCCTAGAGCCCTGTATAGCAATGGAATTGAGCGCGGGATACGCAGGGTAGTAGAGCGTATTATAGAGTTTGCTCTTCAGAATCGCGACGAGCGTGAGGTCAGGACGAGTCTGTCCTTTGGGTTCGGGTCAGATGACGGTGATGTAGACGATTATTGGGTGATAGTACCGTTCAGACGTTTGGCTGCTGAAGATGTAGAATATATATTAGGGCGTATAATGCAAGCCGTCCAAAGTAGTATAGCCTTCAATATGGACAACTTCACGGTAAATATTGACCGTGTATTCCGTGTTGCGGGTCATAGTGCCATACCGTACACTCTTAACTTCAATTCTCCAACTATTTACCGAAGGCATATAAACGTCGATCGTGGTTGCGGCTTTATAGCAGTACTCTTAGCACGTATGTTTACTGTACAAAATACACGGACTCAAAAAATTTGGCTGCCTACGATCGTTGAGCGTGCCCGTAAACTAGCTGTAGACTGTGAACTTGAATTTGACTGTAATATGGGTCCTGAAGAGCTGAGAAAGGTAGAACAGGAAATGAATGTGCGCATAGTTATATTTGGTTTGGATGATCGCCGCCGGACTGTGTATGTTTTTAAAAGCTGTGTGAGAGATCGTACAAGGCCCCTACTTATTTTAGGATTGTCAGGGACAACGTATCTCCCCATCCGTAATATAAGGGGGCTTTACGCGAGTTATGACAAAAGTCGAAAATATGGGAGACATCATGATTTGTGTAAGGGGTGCCTCGAGTTTGCGGATGATATAGTGAGACATTGTAAAGAATGTCACATGGTATGTGAGCAGTGTAAAAGCACCAAATGTGAAAGCCGTGTAGTTGAGAAGAGAGACTGTGATGTGTGTAGACGCACATTTTTCAATAATAGCTGCTTTGATCTCCATAAATCAATTGGTACGTGCAGGAAAATGAGAATCTGTGAATGTGGTATGTTTCACACAATGGATAATTGGGGAAAATTTAAGCACAAGTGCGACGTAATTCACTGTCCTACATGCCAGGAGGAATATAAGGCGGATGGAGTAAAGCATGTGTGTTATATGAAAGATGCTAAGCCTAAAAATAACCCTTGTATAACTGTGTACTACGATATAGAAACATATACGAACGCTGAAACCAAAGAGGTAATTCCACATTTACTTGTGAGCCAGACCATCTGTGATGAGTGTATGGGTATCGAATGTGACGAGTGCCCCAAATGCGGTAAACGGACAAACGTTTTTAAAACGAATGTCAGCGATAGTCCTGTGAAACTATTTGTGTCCTATATTGTCAAGTTAGCCGACAAGTTCAAAAAAATGACTGTGTATATTCTCGCCCATAACGGGGCAAAGTTTGACACGCAGTTCCTTTATAAGGAGTTGCTTGAACACGAATCCTCTGAGATATTTACAGGTGATCCATTGAAAAGAGGCAACAAATTAATACAGATGCAGATAAGAGGCAATGTACAATTTAAAGATACTTTATTATTCACACCTTGTAAATTAGCAAAGCTACCCAAGGTGATGGGAGTAGCAGCTGAAGTTTCCAAAGGATACTTCCCATACACTTTCCTCACCAGCGAGACTTTAAACTACGTAGGCCCACCACCCCCCAAACATTATTTTGACTGCATGGATGAACGTGAAGACTTTGATCGATACTACGACAGTTTTAATGAAAGTAACCCTTATAATATAGCTGATGAATGTGAGCGTTATTGCGTGAATGATGTGCGCGTGCTTAGAGTATGTTTCCAGGCCTTTAGAAGTATGTACATAGCCCGTTTCAAATGCGATCCACTGCAAGTCGCAACCACCATCGCATCATTATGTTTTACGGTGTTCAAGAATAACTTCATGCCTAAAGACACCTTAGCCATTATTCACCGAAACAACCCCCGCAGTTACGGACACAAGGCTATTTACTGGCTCATACACCTGCAGCAACAAACAGGTGTATACATAAAGCACGCCCGCAACACGGGTGAAGTACCCATTAAGATTAATGGACGTGTTTTTTGGGTTGATGGGTTAAGTGAAAACCGTGTCACTGGTGTGAAGACTGTGTACTCCTTTAACGGTTGCTGGTGGCATGGATGCCCCCGTCCTGAGTGCGGAGTCACCGGAGATATCACGGTAGGTCTCCTGCCGACTGTCTTGCATCGACCCGCACCCGCGATCAACTTATAGGATCACAGTTCACTCACAAAGTCTTGTGGGAGCATGAATATGATGCACGGATGGAGACAGACGATGTATACCGTGAGGAAATAAAAACGATCAAGCGTTCAATGGTGCTGGATCCTCTCAAATGTGGTGATAGCTTGTTTGGAGGACGTACAAATCCTTTCAGACTATACTTCCCACCTACGGAGGGCGTGAAGCTCCATTACTACGATTTCTGTTCTTTATACCCATACGTGATGAAGAGCAATCCGTACCCCGTGGGCGCTCCTGAGAAACTGGTGGGGCCTAGCCTACCATCCATCAATGAATTTTCAAAAAATTTGAATGATCATTACTTTGGGCTCTCTTTCGTAGACGTACTCCCCCCACGCAATTTATGGATGCCGATCTTACCTGTCGTTATCGACGACAAGCTCATGTTTCCCCTGTGCGTGAAGTGCGCGGAAGAGGATAACGGCGAATGTAACCATATACCCCACCAGCGTAAGATCAGAGGCGTATATACAAGTCCTGAGCTGGCCCTAGCCGTACGCCATGGTTATAGAATACTGAAGATACACGAGGTGTGGAGGTTTCAGAAGCTCCCCAACCTTTTCACACCATATATAAACGCCTTTTTGAAGGATAAGGTTGAAGCATCAGGGTATCCGCGAGGAGTTGATACCGAAGATGAAAAGTCTGCCTATATTCAACGTTACCGCGACCGCGAAGGTATACAACTTGATCGTGTCCAAATTGTAAAGAATCCTGGCAAGCGCTTTAGTGCAAAATTGTGTCTAAACAGTCTATGGGGAAAATTTGCGCAGAATACCGGCAGAGGGAACATTCATTTGGCACAAAGTTATAGCGATGTCTGGGATTATGCCAATGCCCCCGATAAAGAGGTCATGGAGATCGTGAATGTAGGTAATACTTACGTAATAAAGTACAACAACACTGAATTTGCCACAGATACCTCAAGGGTTACAAACATACCTGTGGCGAGCTTCACAACAGCCTACGCCCGTATAAAACTTTGGGGTCTATTGCATTCTCTTGGGCGGAGAGTATTGTATGCCGATACAGATAGCGTGATATTCACAGAGAGGGAGGGTGATTACATGCCCGCTATTGGGGAGTTCCTCGGCGAGCTCACTGATGAGATCAAGGATGAGTATGGGGACGACGCATACGCCGACTCTTTTATCTCAACAGGACCTAAGACTTATGGGGTACGGGTCAGGGTAGGGGATGAAATGAAATATATCGTGAAGGCAAAGGGTATTACGCTCAACCATGCGAATCGGGAGGTTGTTAACTTTGAGTCGTTGAAGGATCTAGTATGTTTGGAACCTCACCAACTAATTGTAGGCACCCACAATTTTCGGGCGCAGAAGCTGGGAGGCGTGAAGGAACTTAGGGGTACGATGGTGTGCCGTAACACCTATAGGAAACGTTACCAGTTACCTGGCACCTATGATACCGTACCCTTTGGATACCAATGATGCTTCTAACTCACACGTCTTGTATATAATCGTATCTATTTGTAAATATATATATATATATACTTGAATATCTCGAATCGTATTTGTAAATATATGAATATCTCAATAAATCAAATAGCGTTTCACTTTCTCCTTTGTGTGTGTGTGTGTGTGTGTGTGTGTGTGTGTAGGTGAAAGTTCTAAGCTCCGCCCACTGCGTGAGTCATGCTACTATCTGGGAGTCCCTGCGTGGTCAGTCGACCGCAGTAAGCCCGAGAGATCAGACGTGTATTCAGATCAGACGTATATTGAAATGGCTACCTTTAATATTGCTTGCACAACGTTTATGAAATGGTATTCAGTAAAGTGTGAGGATGTGGTGGATACCGAAAAACTTCCTATTCCCCCCTCCTATGCCTCTTTTAAAACCACATTGGATTGTGCGAAGTTCCAAGATGTACAAATACTCTACGGATGTTCTGGTGAGACTGTTGAAGGCTTTCGTTGCACAGACGATGTGCTGAAGTATGCTGCAGGGCTAAACTTTATAAAGTCTCACATACACCGTGAAGTAAAAGAAACAACGCGTGCAGAAGAGAAGCAGCAGGTATGGATAATGAGCCTTGTGGATGGGTGGTGTGACAAGCGGTATTACGTCATGCTACACCATGTCGATTACTCATACCCTACGTCTGAAAATGTGAATCTCGTGATCATGGACAATCTTAGGTGTTTTTATCACTATATTAACGTATATCATGATGAGGTTCATAGTGAGGTTGTGGCTAGTGCCATGCGTGAGTTTTTAACAGATTTTAGAGACGAGTATCGTTTGATGGGTAGAAAGGAAAAATATGAGCATATGTTCCTCTCAAATAGTGCGCCGGAGTGTGGAGATGATTAGCGCCTAGTTCTTATCCAAAGTGCGTAGGCTGGTAGTGACGAAACGGAAAAACAAATATGTGCAACAATTCGAGTCGTACGAACATGCCCATTCACGTATCATCGAGTCAGCCGCCCGTCGAACCGTTCCTGCCTGTGCCTCACACGGCTCATAGTTATCTCAGAGCTTGAACCGAGTAGACGTGCGCTCCTCGAATACGATGGAACTTCCTTTGAGCAGCATTCTCAACGCCTCGTACGATGTGTCCGTGACGAAATCGTTGCGCGTGTTCAGGCGTAATTCCGGTACCATTAGCTATGTACTGGAAACGGAATGTAGACCGACAAACAAACGGGTTTATTTAAGTATCGAGGAGATGAATAGAATCTTTGTGATAGTTGATAAGTGGTGTGAAGATCGTTATAAAATACCTGCTAACGTAGGTACAAGAAGAGAGCAGATTAGTGACGCGCCCTCATACGCCGTTGTATGTACGTTGTGTATAAATAACGATCGGCCGTGCATTGATATAAGGCTTATGTGGAAGAATGCTTCTGATAATAACGCTCTTATTCCTACGCGAAACCGTTTCATCCTCGACAGAATGTTTGAAATCGTCGGATTCCGTAAACTGAAACCTATATTAGACGCGCGTGTTACGGATATGCTTTATTTTGATACAGTTCTTGAATACGCATACACTGCTCTGCTCGATGGGTTTACCGAGTGTAGGACTGGTGAGAATGGTCTAGTGCTGGATGTTTATTTAAAAAGTTTAGACTCTTTGAAATACCATGAACTTTGGTACAAAGCAATTGATCGGTACAAGGCTGAGCTCACCTACACCGTTCACCCTGAAGAACTATTTCTTTATATAACGCGCAGTTGCCGTAACGATTTAGAAGATTATTTCAATTGCCGTTATGTTGAGTGAAGAGTTCACGATTGAAAAGCTCGAGTCGGTAGAAATAAACCCTCGATTGGAAAAGCATTCTTATAAACTTGTGTTTAATAATGTAGCTAACGATGAACTCTTTGTGCGTGCTTTTGATTGTATTCTAGACGTATTTAAAGATGACTTGCCAACCGGTTGTAAAGTGGGGACAAAAATAGTACTGAACGATATGAAAGCCATTCATATCGAATACAGGTTTCCCTATACTTTAAGCGGTGAAATATTATTAAGCCGCATAGACTGCGTAATGCAGAGCAATAATGATGTAATTGTAAACTCGATTAAGACCGATTTTAGTATTTTGAAAAAAAAGTGAATTGTATATATATTTTTGATTATACGCATATTTCTATTGATTTGTGTTTATATATATATATATATATATATTTGCTTGATATTTCTCCTGTACTGTTATGTACATATTGAAGTGTATATGAAATGTATATTTTATTTTATATCACCATATTGTGTGTGTGTGTATATTTCTGTTATGTACATATTGAAATGTATATGAAATGTATTGAAATGTATATTTATTTTATATATAATTATGTGTATATATTTCTGTTATGTACATATTGAAATGTATATGAAATGTATATTTTATTTTATATATATATATATATCCATAATTGTGTGTATATATTTCTGTTATACGCATATTCCTCAAATGTATATGAAATGTATATTTTATTTTATATATATATATATCCATAATTGTGTGTATATATTTCTGTTATACGCATATTCCTCAAATGTATATTTATTTTCTATATATTTATAATAAAAAGAATGATGCAATGTTGTTTATTGTTATGCCTTCTACTACCGGTATTCTGTATACAACAGGTATCTGGCAATATTTAAGCCTTCTAAGCCAACTGGCTGATTAGGAGTCTATAATAGTGTATACAATGGTATCTGGCAATATTTAAGCCTTCTAAGCCAACTGGCTGATTAGGAGTCTATAATAGTGTATACAATGGTATCTGGCAACTCTGTCTTCGGAATACATGGCGCTATCTGGCAACTCAGCCAACTGGCTGATTAGGCGTATATATAATAATAATATGCAATAATACTGCTAAAAAGAGGTATCTGACAACCAGCCAACTGGCTGATTAGGAGTCTATAATAGTGTATACAATGGAATACATGGCGCTATCTGGCAACTCAGCCAACTGGCTGATTAGGCGTATATAATAATAATGTATGCAATAATACTGCTAAAAAGAGGTATCTGACAACCAGCCAACTGGCTGATTAGGAGTCTATAATAATGTATACAATGGTATCGCGGTATCTGGCAACTCAAGCCATTTACGCCAACTGGCTGATTAGGAGCCTATAAAACAACGCCAGCCCGGCTGGAAGTCTTAGTGTGCACTTGGCTCCTGCCAGGTGAACACCTCTCCTCCTTTCTCTCCTCCTCCTCCTTTCTCTTGGGGGATAACGCCGCCTCCAAGTTTTCCCCCCACCCCCCTTTGCAACAACCCCACCCCCCTTTGCAACATTACATAATAACCTGCAACATTCCTGCACTCTCCCCTTTTGCGGCTATACTACTTGCATCAATGACAAGTAGTTCAACCTTTCATTGTTGACCTTAGGTAGTTCTTGTTTCGTGCGCTATTATGCATTACTCCCTCAATGAAAATTAAATTTTTATAGTATATGAATAAAAGGGCCCGATCATACATACTAAGCCTAAGGCCCAGAAATGTTAATCCGCCCTGTTTAGACCATATCTGATGTTAATCCACACCAAATTTTATGAGAAATCACTAACTAAAAAGTCTATTTTGAATTTCATCTCGTAAAGAATTACGCAATATTTTATTATTGAAACAAAAATATTATACACAAAACGTAATTAAAAATAACTAAGAAAGGAATTAGCTTTAAAATGGACTTACTTCGATTTTAATTCTTCTTCCAATAATATGTTATTTAAGCAAAAGCTCTTAAAACGACCACATCTTTTGAGAATAAACTAAAGACAAAAAAATTCCTTTTGGAAACGAATGACGTCTCGTTTAAAAAACTTGTACTGATTTTATGTTGGTTTAGTTGAAGGTGTTCTTCGAATGGGTTAAAGACAACGAAAAACTCATTTCTTTAGGGAAATTATGGGCTGTTCTGGAGACTTTCAATGCTACCTTCTGATTGGTCATGGGATTCATTTAAGCGTTCTGATTGGTCACGGGATTCACTTAAGCGTTCTGATTGGTCACGGGATTCACGTACCCTTTTTCCATTGGTCAAGCCCTCAAGAGTAGAAACAAAAGACGGTGTGACGTTGAAAAACAAAAAAAAGACTTTTGGAATGCGAAATGTCTGTACGAAAGGGTTTCGATCTGTACCATCAAAAACTTAGATTAATCATTTTATTTTCCAAACTTAAGCACGCTTAACCTCAACTTATATATACAACAATTAAAAGTTTCGAGACGATAAAATTTGGAGATAATCTTTCTGGACGCCATTTTGAGAAAAATCTGTCTAGTTTTATTCCGCCGAAAATTACATTACTGATAACGAAACACACCACACACACACACATATATATATAATATATATATATATATATATATATATATATATATATATATATACTTTGTGTGTATATATACTTTTTCAGATCCCTATACCTAAAAAACTAATAAACCACACTTAATTTAACATAACTTAACCTAAGCACAATGAAACCGATAAGTGTTTTGGACGCAAATGAGGGCTCAAAAAGTGTTTCTATTAAGTCATTATATAGGTTAATCAGGCTCAATCTAACCTTATTCGGTCCAACATGTATTTTTCAACACTAAAAAATTGCTAGATTTTTATTTGAATTTTTTAATATTCCGAGGTAGCATAAGTGTTACCTCACAAAAATACTCTGCTTAATCTGTGATTGTCACACACTCAACCTCACTTATGCCAAGTTGCCTACGGTCGCGCGCACAAACACACACACATTTTCTTATATGGTATGATGATATAAATGTTTCACCGCATGTCTGTCTGTCTGTCTGTCTGTTTTTGTTGTTTGTCTCCTTTTCTGGTCCAACAACTGGACTAATTTACATAAAACTTTATGACAATATGTTTGGGATCCTCGAACTGTTATTTTCTTCCTCCAAAAAATTTACATGTTAAAACACGAAGCACTTCAACAAATTCACGAAAGAAAACTACCATCAAAATTTTGAGCGTCAAATCCCAAGGCCAATGAGCCAAAATCTTGAAATTGATCTGCTGCTTTTATGGCTACTAGTACAGTTCCCGCCGCTTCGCTGACGGTTAGACAGGCTAAACTACAAAAAAAGAACCCAGCCGTGAAAATTTTGAGCTTCACATTGTGTCAACATTTTTGAATCTGGTATCTCCCAAAACCTCCTCACCCCCATTCATACAACTTGGGGGCTAACCCCCTCCCCCATTACCCCCACCCATCCCCATTACCCCCATTGCTAAACTACAGAAAAGAACACAGTCATGAAAATCTTGAGCTTCACATTGCCGCCCGTAATACAATTTCTGAATTTTTTTTACAATTTCTGAATTTTTTCTCACAATTTTTGAAAGTGTGACGGACGGACAGACAGACGGACGGACAGCTCTCTTATTATAGTATAGATTAAAAAAATATAAAATTTTATAAAAGCGCGGACTGGTAGTCTTCCCTATCATTAAAGTCTACAAGTAAATAGAATCCCAACGTTTCTACGGAGTTTCATACGCTTTCGTGGAATGAAAATCATCAATTTGATAAATTTAAAAAAGAATGCAGCCATCAGAATTTTTAGCTACGCATCGGAAGCCATGATAGGTTAATGAAAATGTGACAAGTTGTATTTGAAATTTAGCTGTTTCGTGAGCTTCAAGTAAAATCTGTGAAGCTGCATTTAAAATTTAAGTGATTCGTGAGTTAATTGTAAATGTTAAACTCTAACTCGCTTAAAATTTTCTTGAAATAATTTTCATTATTGCTTGACAGAATATTGTTTAGGAAATATATATTTTATTCTTGACAAAGAAGAATGTGACGTGAATGTAATACCAGCACATATTAGTACCATGATTGTAGAGTAAATATGTGTTGCTCGAAGGGTAATAACACGCACGAACCAGCGAAAACATCCCGCGTTTTTTTTTTGGTTAGTACGAGTATACATTAATGAGTCGTGAAGATAGAGGCCCAATTTGGTTTAAAGAATCTGAATAAGGCCTCTTATCTTGGCCCACCCTGTATATATAAAATATATATAATATATACAAAATATAACCCGCGGTGCTGGGGCGTTCGGCCTTAGTAATTCGGAGCCCCCAATTTTGGGAGTAATTTATTCGGTCAATAAAACTATAGAAAAGAACGCAGCCATGAAAATCTTACGGTTCACAAATTTTGATGCAATGGGTTCGGATGCGAAGCT
Organism: Bathynomus jamesi; assembly: GCA_023014485.1. Lineage (NCBI taxonomy): Eukaryota > Metazoa > Arthropoda > Malacostraca > Isopoda > Cirolanidae > Bathynomus > Bathynomus jamesi. The sequence continues at coordinate 231,684 of JAJOZX010007064.1, forward strand.
CAGGATTTTCATTGCTGCATTCTTTTCTATAGTTTTATTGACCAAATAATTGAACCCTCAGGACAGGACGGACGGAGGGGCAGGACTGCCTTTTTATAGTATATATACATAATGGTGTTCACGTGAACGGATTAAAAGATAAGCCACATGTACCCAACTGTGTAAGATGGAGAGCGCGGAAAAGCAATTCCCTCAAATACACGTGTGTGTGTGTGTGTGTAATTTAAACCTTTAAATTTACTTGTAGAAACACTTGTCATGTCGAAGATTGGAAATATGATCATGAAATAAGAAACTGAATCTTCCATTTCGTTTTGAAAATTTTTTTTTTTTTTAATCCATGGATTAAATCCAAAAATTGTTTTTATCTTTCTGAAAACGATGCCATATTTAACATCACTCGAAATGAATGAGCAGGTGCAAAGTTCTCACAATTTAATTTAGTCGAGAAACAAAGCCTTATACAACATACTGTACCATGTTTGTCTGAAATGATTGTAAATGCTTTCTTTTATTTACGAACGGATAACAGCTTTAAAATTTATTTAGCTCATGGGCTGATATTAAATTTTGCTGAGACCAAATTACGTACAGTTGGTTAGGGGGGTCATTTTTGATTGGTTCGTTATTTCCCACGTGACCAATTTGGGCGAAGCATGATTTTTGTAACGTTTAACGAAACTTGTTTTCATGAAACTTAACATTTACCACCTTGTTATTTATTAACATTAATATCTGCGTTTAAGTTTCTTCTTTTTGGTGTCCTTCAATGAAACTAAAAATGTTATTATGACCTGACACGTAACTATTTTGTTAATTAGCGTACATGAAATATATTAATTAATACCTAATTTATGTAAGTTAGAATATAATAATATTTTTTATATTATTAACAGAAAAGGGTTATAAACCTGAATATTGATTCTGACTCGCGGAAAATTTCGAATTTCACTCGTTGTGAAAAGTTATAAATCCACGATTATAAAATTTGTCATGAAGGTTTTGATTTCTGTTCTGAGATTTTTGGTACATTTTGTTTTGTTTGCCAGCTGGTGAGTATAGAACTATTATTCAATATATTACTTCATCATTTATGATAGTTATCTATGTCTCTAGTACTAGTTTAATAAAATATTTTACTGAAGGCAGGGATAGCAAGTGACTTAACAAGCCTACGTCAAATCGTAAGAACAGACTGCGAAATGTGCTCAAATTTTGACAGCTTCGCACGAGAATTTTTCCATAAGAACCCACTCTCACGCCTGACCCGTCGGGTGAGTTTTTTAACTGAAATTACCCAAGCTCGAGATGTAATACGGAAGTTTTAAGGAAAATCAGTTTTGACCGAAATTAACGTTAGAATTTTCTCGCGTAATACGCGAGACTTTCACAATTTGGAAAGCGAGAATTTTGCAACAAAATGGGAGCATCAGGCGAGAATTTTGCAGATTTTGCATCATGGGCTTAAGATTACCAAATTATTCACACTAATATCAGTCATAGAATGTTTGGTCCATGTAGCATAATTATGAACAAGAGATTTAATTAGTTAACCACTTATTAAAGCCATAATTACTTAATGTTAGTAGGCCTATTATAGCCTTGTTGCCTTAAAATTAAATTAATTTCTGTGGCAGGTGGCAGGGATGGAGTCAAATACATTTAAAAGTATTTAAATACAAATACTTTACATTTTACGAAATACAAATAATTTTACCAGTATAATTACAAATACCAGTCACTGTTCAAGTAAGAACTGACTAAATTTCACAAAGCAACCTAAATGTAAACTGTTCCAGGGTAACCAACAGTCCAACACACAATATGTACTGTATAATATATTGCTAAGGGTAAGGGTCTTGTAGATAACCTCCAAAGATATAATGCCTATCAATATTTTATTTTTAAATGTTCAACAATGAAAGCTAGGACAAAATGTTAGGAATTTATATAACTATTTGCAAAAGTATTTTTAAAGTATTTCAAAAGTATTTGAAATATTTTGAAAAGTATTTAAAATTTCCAAACACAAATACTTCTGATTGGAAATCTCAAAATACAAATACTTCCCAAAGGTATTTAAAATACCTTCAAATACAAGAATATTTGACACCATCCCCGGTAGGTGGAATTAGGGTCCTATTCATTGGTAATTATAGGCTAAGTAACATGAGTGCTTTTGGTATCTGGGTGGGAGGGTTATTTTGCGGTGTATGCAGGGTTGCCAGACCGTGCTAAATTTGGCAAATATTGCCAAAAAAAATATTTTTTTTTAAATTTGCTATTTTTTTATTGGCAAAATTTCTTTTGCCCAAAAAAATGCCATTTTTTAAAAATCCTTTGCCAAAAATGCCAAAAACAGCTAACGGCCCAACATTAGCAAAATACCAACGCCTAATGCTAAGTTGTGAACATAGCAAATCCAGGTTACATGTATACAGGTTACCTCCTCCAATCAGCGTGAAGAATTCAAATCATCGTATTTGAATTCTTCACGCTGATTGAAATGGGAAGGTGTTTTTATTTTCTTTTTGGATCAAATGTAGAATTCGGACCCCAGCCTTCTTTAGTTAGCTTTATAAGGCTAACTAACGAAAATATCACGACCTAATCTAACCAATCGTCAAGGGCGTACAGTTAACCTAACGATTGGTTAGGTTAGGTCGTGATATTTTCGTTAGTTAGCCTTATAAAGCTAACTAAAGAAGGCTGGGGTCCGAATTCTACATTTGATCTTTCTTTTTGTCGAATTTTAATATAAGAGTTTCAAATGTAGCATATCCTTCCAAAATGATAATACCAAAAAAAAATGCTATTTTTTAAAAATCCTTTGCCAAAAATGCCAAAAAACTGGCTGAAAGTTTGCTATAAACTCTCTCAGCAGTGGTGTAGTGCTAAATAAAGAAGTGAGGGAACGCATTTTGAAAGTGTTACTCAGATGCGGGGGGGGGACAATGGCGAGCGCGGCGAGCCCATACAGCTGGGGGTCCGGGGGCACTGTAAGCCCACCGGGAAATCTTTTGAAATCTGACCAATTTCAGGGATATTTTGAGGTCATATGCACTGGATATTAGGATATATTCCAAAGTTGAAGATGCAGTATTCCAGTGTCATTAGATATACGACATACAGTACGATCAATAAAATAGCTCAACTGGAATGATTAACTAAAAAAAAGTTAACAACTGGTACGCCGTTGTGACTGTTTCACCAGATCTTTATAGGCTAGCATTGCCTTAGTCGAAGCTAAAAGAAATGAAGCAGTTATGATTTTTTCTCATATTTCTTCTAGGTGGGAATTAAAATTTCATGACGTTAGAGATTTGTAAGTTCGGATTTATTTGAAATAGTGAGGGAACGCCGTTCCGTCTACCAAAAAAAGTAAGGGAACGCCGTTCCCACGCGTTCCCACAGCATTACACCACTGCTCTCAACCATCAAATACGACCTCCAATTTGGAGGTCGTATTTGAATTCTTCACGCTGATTGAAATGGGAAGGTGTTTTTATTTTATTTTTTGTCGAATTTTAATATAAGAGGTTTCAAATGGTAACATATCCTTCCAAAATGATAATGCCAAAAAAAATGCTATTTTTGAAAAATCCTTTGCCAAAATGCCAAAAACTGGCTGAAAGTTTGCTATAAACTCTCTCAACCATCTGGCCACCCTGGGTGTATGTAACTTCAGTCACTTTAGAACCCATGGCCTGGGCAGGCAGGCAGGCAGGCCTACCGTTGAGGACTTCTGATCAAAGAGTTTTGGCAACTCCTGAGTCTCTCTCTCTCCTCTCTCTCTCTCTCTCTCTCGTCTCTCTCCTCTCTCTCTCTCTCTCTCTCTCTCTCTCTTCTCCTCTCTCTTCTCTCTCTCTCTCTCTCTCTCTCTCTCTCTCTCTCTCTCTCAGGGCCAATGTTGGGACGCCCGAAGCGATCGGAGAACTGCGTGCGGACCTAGGTAGA